>JACXGI010013393.1:0-20920 GCA_016801175.1 Esox masquinongy | reverse complement strand
CAAATGTATTTACCAGACATGTTGTTTCTCCTTTCCCCAATTCAGGGGACTGTGTTTCTACTCTTCTACAAATGTATTTACCAGACATGTTGTTTCCACTTTCCCCAATTCAGGGGACTGTGTTTCTACTCTTCTGCAAATGTATTTACCAGACATGTTGTTCCTCCTTACCCTAATTCAGGGGACTGTGTTTCTACTCTTCTGCGGTCTCACTGTATTACATCCCATCACTGTTGCTTTGAGTATACTGAATCACACATCATGTTTTACTGAAGCAATTGTACACAAGCACTTTTTTTTTATCATGGCTGTGCAGCAGTCATAGTTACAAGGCAATATCTGATAGCCACAATAAAAACTTGTTGCGTGGATGATTCGTATGCACATGATATAACATTACTAAATATGTCTATCTGTATGCAAACATACATTTTTGCCCATGGGTGTTGGGAGAAATATGTTGCCCTTTCTGTTCAATAGTCAGGACAATATTTTGGTCCAGTTTGGCAATACTTTCTGGTTTACGGACAACCCCAGTGAACAACAGCCTGCATAAATGGAAGGGTGCTAATACTGTGTGCATTGCGCTGTAGGGTAAGGGAATAGTTATCAACACCAAGTGATCATTAGAGCATTGCTTACCTGATACGTGTCTGGTGTAACACTAAGCCTTCTTTTTCATCCGATGACATCCTTAAGTGGAGTCTTGGTCTTCTCCGGTTACCTGTCCTTTAGACTGAACATGGAAAAATATTCCTCTTCTCTTTCAGTTGTTCGGCTCTTGAGAGCTTGTCTTCCCATAGTTGTGTTGATGTCCCTCATTTCTTTCAGAAACAGGAAACAGTGTTTAGGCATTTTATTTTTTTGTAATATTTTATTCCACAGTTCTGCTCTTCTACATACCTAAATCAGGTGTTGTACTTTCCTTTTCCTTCCTTCAGGGAACAGGATCTAGTTTTTCCTGTTCTTCTACACTACCGTTCAAAAGTTAGGGCTCACTTAGAAATGTCCTTGTTTTTGAAAGAAAAGCACTCTTTTTTGTTCATTAAAATAACATTGAATTGATCAGAAATACAGTGTATACTTTGTTAATGTTGTAAATTACTATTAAAAATAACTATGGTTATTTTTAAACCAAGAAACATATGTATGGTGTAACAAAAGAAAGAACCACAGACAAATAAAGTGACATCGCTTTTACTATCTCCCTTTTCATTCTCTCCCTGGAAAGGCCAGCCACTTCCGCGGACAGCCCTCAGAGAAATGTTCATTTTTATTTGCTACACCGGATAAAAGAAACTATAGAGATGACCATGAAGCATAGTCTAGTAATCCTTATGTCCAGGGGCCATGGGTAGAGGCTTACAGGGGGTGAAGTCTTGGGTTCTAAATCTGAATGGGGCCCTTAAGACAGAGAAAACAAGAAATTTTACTTTTTTCATTCAGGCAAAGAAAAAAAAAAGAAATGTAACTATACACAGGTCTGGAGCACAGACCCATAAGGGGCTTAAGGGGCAGTTACAATTTAAAAAGTAGATTTCTTACAGTTAAATAGTCCTTACCCTTCTGTCATTGAAAAAGTATGCTTGCATGAGTATACAATATCTAAGCCCTGTGGCCTGTGATTTCTAAATTTGCCCTGCTCGCAGAAGTCATCTCTGACTGTAATTATTCATTGTTGCCTGTCAATGTTTAGTAGCGCCTGCTGGCTACATTGTTTATACGCACTGTATCTCTGCTTAAAGCCAACATAAGCCATTTTTGTAATCTCTGGCCGAACAAGGGACAAAATTGCTGGATGACGCAATTGATCTAATCTCTGTACAGTAGCAACCTGCTAGAGAATGAATGAAATCCAGGAGAATGAATGAGAATTGTACATTGGATGGACAAACATACATGCATGTGTCTATTATTTTTAGTTTCATTTAAAAGTTACAGAAGTTGTTTAAAAATACGGATGGAATATAATGGTGACATGGTCATTAGGGTTGTTGCCTGACTGTGGAGGGATATTTAATTGCTAACAAACTCTCTTCTCCTAACGTGCCTCCCCAAACTGCATTGCCTGTGTCCTTCCACTGACCAGCTGGTCATTGTGGGATTGCTGTTAGCCCAAGTAACTCCAAAAGTTTGGGGTTACTTAGAAATGTCCTTGTTTTCGAGAGAAAAAATTTCTGTCCATTAAAATAACCTCAAATTGATCAGAAACAGAGACCCATTATCAGCAACCATCAGTCCTGTGTTCCAAACTTTTGAACGGTAGTGTATGCACTGTCAACCCACAATAGATAATATGCGCACATTTTATTCAGTCTGTCCCTATTGTGTATTCTGTTCCTACATGTCTACCACAAGCGGCACCTTTACACCAAATAAAACTATTGGTATGTGTTAATGTTCTTAGCAGATAAAGGTAATACTGATTAGGGTAGTCCTCTAGTTGTGCAAGGATGGTCATAGTTCATTTTTAGATATAGAACACGTCTGGCACGGCATACCTACATTAGCATAACTTTACATAAGCATACCTACATTAGCATAACTTTACATTAGCATACCTACATTAGCATAACTTTACATTAGCATACCTACATTAGCATAAGTTTTCTTCATAGTCTAAAATACTGTAACAATCATAAAACATAGCAATAATGGACATGCGGGAAGGGATGTTGAAATGTAACATCCAAGAAAGCCTTGACCCCAGCTAGAGACAGCGGTCCATTCAAATCATTTTCGCTAATAGAAAAATCACAACAATGATTTTGGGGGTATGACTACTTAAAAACTGAAGTTTATGTCCTACGGGTTAATGCATAAACAACTTGATACTTAACAGTTTAGGCAGCAATTGCTAAGTCTAGTAAAGTTGATGCTTCAAAGTTTAGGGGAACCTGGACAAAATATCTAATATTGAACTCTATACTTTGTCATTTCCCTAATCAGTGAGGTAACTTTTACATTTCACATTGACAGAAGAGAGGAGAGATAATCTCATCTGTAGTATAAAAAAGGGCACTGTAATATCAACCATCTGCTTCTGTGAGGGGATTCTGTTCATCTGTCACTGTACTAGGGGAACAATAAGTGTCCCAGTCTCCCGTTCCTTCTCCGCCAGAGTTTGGGCTTGATTGGTTTCTGTAATCTTGTCTGTGATTTGGGAATTCAATCTAAAATGGGAGGGTGGTAGAAATATTCAGTGCCTACATGGACTAGTGTCGCTCTGACTGTCTGTTAGACACCATGTACGTGACCCAGCTCTCCCTCTCTCAGGTCAAGCCAGGCAGGGATCTAGAACTTCATGAACTCCTGGCCTGACTGATCAAAGTGAAAGGACTGCAACCTTGGAAACTGGGGTTAAATCCCCACATCCGCCCTTGCCCTTCTCTGTTTATTCCTCAGTTAGGCTTTTGTCTTACTCAAAGCATTGAACGTGTGGGGAGACATTTCAGAAAAATATTTTTTAATGATTATAGCAGGGGATAGCTATAGCAGCAAGGGTTTATTGCTCTATGGGTGTCAGGAGAGCATACATTCTATTCTTTATGCAATTCATTCATTCTCTAGTAGTGTGGTAGTACTCAAGTCCAGGGCCATCATTTATCAGACGCACGGCCAAAACCTGCTATTGACTCAATTGTAACCAGACCAACCTCAGAGGAAAACAAGACTAAACTAAAGCTGACATCCTTAGAAGGGCCATCAAGTCCAGGGCCATCATTTATAAAGTGCATAATTTCTGCTCAAAGTGTGGGATTTATCAATATGCTTGCTTGACAATCTTTGTAAATTCATGCACAGCCATGACGAAGTGATGGAATAAAGTCATTGCTAATCAAACTGGGCTATCAAACCTTGTGCACATGACAGGGAGCAATAGCATCCGAGTGGTAAACCCTCACCAAATCTGTGAATCAAGCCACAGCGCAAAAGAGTTGCCATAGCTAACCCCTGAACAGTGCCCGGAATGCTGTTACATCCGGAGTCGATTGAACCAGCCACATTTCCCCTCTGGCGTAACGTGCAGAGACACTTAATGCGAAGAGAACTTTGCTCTGCAGACCGCAATGTATCCCAAGCTTTTCCCGGCACAGAGCTGGTAGCCCATTATGTGCAGGTCACACATAGGACACAAGGCATGTAAATGCTGCTGGTCAAAAAAGGGAAAACGCAAGGAGCCAACCGGAGCCAAACCAACCTGCTGTTGACACGGATTTGCCAGTGTGCGAATCACCCTGAAATATCCAGTCATATCTCCAGTACAGGAGGAGTGTACCAACAACATGTGGATGTTACCACATGATTAAGCTAGCCGGGGTTTCCTTGAGTTGCTTGTGTCATGCGCAGAAAAGCAATGAGAAAAACCATAACAGTGGAAAATGACAGGCCTTGCTCTACGAGCTCCTGAAGCAATATTCCAGGATACCTACCACAAGCTCCGAAGAAATCATTGCACACCAATAAGGGTGCGAGGACAAGTGTCCCAAGTGTCCCAGCTCCCTAATCGGTTTCCAATCAGGGAACAAGGATCCTTGACCATCTACTCTAGCAGAAATGCTGTTTCCAAAATCAACCACAGCTACTAAGAAAAGATAAAGAATGACATCAGCGGCAACACAGACCACAGTCCCCTGAGCTACACTTGCACAGTTCTCCAAACCAGAGGAACGTAACTGCAGTCTACACCCAAGGTGATATGACAGGCCCGACCGGAATTCCCGCAATAGAAATTGGAGGTCCCCCAATGGGACATGAGAACACAGAGACGCCAATAAAAGTTGCAAGATGATTCAGACGCACGGCCAAAACCCGCCATTGACCCGATTGTAACCAGACCAACCTTAGGGGAAAACAAGGCTAAACTAAAGCTGACTTCCTTAGGAGGCGGCTGCCGGTGCTGAAGCAAATGAAAAAACCCTGCCACTAGGGCAAGGTGCGACCCAGTACTGGTGCTCGTCGATACAATTAGCGAGATCAAACAAAGGACCTATGAACACAACAGAGTCACACAATTCCCTTACAAATTCACACTATGATTCACACTATAAACCCTGTAGTGTGAATAAGGAAGAGCGCTACATTGGTGCAGCGCTTCCATCTTGTAACACGGGTGCCAGAGCATTCCTTTCCTCCAGTCTTTTAAGGGCAGCATGGAAATCCGACCCAGCATGGAAGCCTCACACACTGGGATGCGTTAGCATCTGTGGCAAGCAATGTTGAAGCCAAATGAATGCCACCTCTTGCTCCCACCTCCAGCCACGCTCAGGCCAGGCACGGCAGTATGGAGAAGGGCAACATAACTACAGAGCTTTTCAGACTGTTACTCAACTTGGATTCTCACAAAAACTTTAACTATGCCTTCTCTCCCCTACTCCCAGCAGAGGAAAAAAGAAAGACAAATCCACGGATGCAACAACGAGACTTGCCCAACGATATTGACTGTGCACCAGCCTGTGTCCATGGTTGCGTAGGCTGGGATGGACAAAGGCAGCACACAGGCAAGCTTTTGGCCGAAACACACCAGGCATAACTCTTGGTGGCTGGTTAGAGTGATGGAGAAGTCGCGTGAGCGAGGGCAAAGCCTGGGATGCGAACCTGGCGCTCATTTCCTCCACAGGGCAAGCCTGTTCTGTTCACTGTGAAAAGGAAAATGACAAATTCGCTGTCAGCAAACAGAGACACCAACAACTTGGACACAGACCAAGGAGGGCAGTACAATTTCCAGCTTGGAAACAGTAAGAAATAATCTTATTTCTTCTGGGAATGAGACCACTGACTAGCCGTTTACTGCGGTGAAGAGTTGATGAATCAGTGTGTCCAGGCTCTCATAGCCTGGGAGGTGGAGCTCCCACCTGGCTCAACAGTTTAGTGCTTAGGCTTGACAGAATTTGTGTTCAGATTGTACACGTGCATGTCAGCGTTCCCCTAGTGTAGTGCCGAGTGAAAGGGAGCTGCTACCAACGCCGCTTTCTCTGCCCCATTTATAGGCCCCCCCCATCATCAACAGAGACGCTTTTTTTAGATCCACCCCCACAACCAGACATTTTCCCTCTCTGCCCCTCCCTTTCTCTGTCTCCCTTTCACTCTCTCGCACACTTCCTCGAATTCTGCCTTTGGAAAGGGGAGCTGAAGCCTGCGGTTGCCAGGATGTCACCGTGGTAACCCCACATGGCCCGGCAACCTGGTTGGCCTGGCTGGCCACTTTCAGGTGACTAGAGAAGTTTGATCTCAAGGGTGTTGTGTGACACTCCTCATGTTCAGTGCAGCGGAAATTTATAATTACATTTTACAGTGAACAATCCGGGTATTGCTTTTTGTCATTGACACAAATAGACACATACATTCACACAACGTACAAACACAAAAACTCACACTTGACACAGTGGCTAATGTAGATTTCTGTCTTCCAGCAGACTGTGTGAATGGAAAAAGCCTGTGATGTGTCCAACATACTGAACCTGTCGCTTGATTCTCCTTTTCCTCCCCTGAGGGTCATGAGATCCTCAGCTGTCAAAGACAGGGCCAATTTGAGTGTTGGCAGGCCTGAGGGTGTGTGTGTTACGTTGATCTGTAACATTACTATATTTCAGATTTGTCAGACCTGTTTCCTATATCAAATATCAAGTTGTTCCAGTGTAATTGAAAGCTTCTGTAAATAGCATTCTCCCTCCCTCTCTAACCCCCCTCTCCAAAGCACAGACATAAACGCTCACAGCGTATCAGTAGAAGAGTTTGGCAAGACAGACGGGCATTGGGTATTTTGGTAAGAGTTGAGAGTGGGACCCATTTTTCAGTGATCTGCCACTTCAGCCAAGGATTACCAAAACCTTATTGCATCCTGCCAAGATGTCTTCCGTAGATTAGTGTCCTCGCTTCGTCTTCATTTAATCCCCCACCGAAACACACACCAGCCTGTATTCATCCTCTCTGTCTCAGATCTCTCCCTGGCATGTAAGAGCCCAATAGGCCAAGTCCCAGTCATTTCTTTTTCAGTAGGGGAAGCACAATGTTTCTTTCCCTACAAATACAAAATTGGTTCTAATGAACAAATAATGATAACTGGTCGAAATCCATTTATCATTTTATCCAAATTGCAACCACTTCTGTTTGACAGCTGCTTAGATTCAACCCTGTCTGTAATGACGTCATTACAGCCTGCTTAGTCAGCTGAGACTGTTTCAGTGCGCCGGTTTTGGTACTGTATGCAGATGACAGCAGCACTCTGATATCCCACTGTTTGCTTCCCTCTGAAGCTAAGCAGGGTTATTCCCAGTCTGTTTCTTGATTGAAGACCAGATGCTGCTGGAAGTGGTCTTGTAGGACTGGACACTCTTTCTGTCTAAATATCAAATCTTAATGCAGCAGGGAAGGGGATATTGCCCTAAACAGGTTGCCTTTAATGGGAGGAGTCTTTTAACCGTTTTCCTGATTCTGTGTGGTCACCAAAGCTCCCATGGTAGTTACAGTAAGAGCAGGGGAATTAACCCTGGTGCGCTGGCAACATTTCCAGTCTGGCCCTTAAACTATGGGGGCCACTTATCATTGCCAGCTTCCCATTAATTTATTAATCTCATCTCCTCTCCCACAGCTGAATAATAAATTGTATAGAATGAACTGTATAAAACACACTCTCTTTCAGACCTAACCGGAGACCTTTCCAGACCACCAGCTTTTTAGGAGGCTCATTTAAAAAAAAACAATGTTCAGTATGCCTGAAAAAAAATGTCATGTTCAATATGCCTGAAACGGGGACATAATATTAATATTACATATTTGTGGCAACAGTTTGGAATGATGAACACAAGATAGATGTACTTATTCTGCACCTGAGATTGTATATACACCAGTATAATCTCCAACTTTTGTACAATCTTAGCTGTACAGACAGAGTAGAGTCCTCAGAGAAGTGTTGGTTGTCATGTTCAGAGAGTAAATAGCTATCTGCAGGCCTGGTTATCCATTGCTTGGATACCCAACTTTAAACTGTTATGTTTTTGTCATCATGAATTGTCTTAATTTTAAGAGTAAAATGCCCTGTGTCATTGTGAAATCTAATTCTCTCTACAAAATGTTTCCTTGTTCTGTCTAGACATCATAGCCTTTAGTCTGTCCTGTGTTGCAACATATGGCCCTGTGAGAGCTTCTGCCATTGGCCTGTATTGTGTTCTGGGAATTTGCTGATCTCACATCTGTCACATACTGTTTATTAATAGCCTTGCATTAAGGGCTGGCTTCAATCTCCATTGCAGAAGTATCACAGAAGATCTCATTTTGGACCTATAAATTAATTATATTCATCCATTTATTCTTGAAATGTAACAAGGAAATACCTCATAAGCATACGGTAGTTTAACCAGTATACCCAAACAACAGCCAAATGTCAGCTGGTTTTACTCCCGTGTAAACAATGTAAGCGTAAACAGTCTGCAGCCTCAAAATATGGTTCAGACTATACTGTAGCTTTAATATCATGGATCAGTCCTTGCATCTACTGCTCTTGTCTATGAATATCAGATTGGTTACATTTCTTCAGCCACAGACCTCAGCTTTAACTCAGATCAGAAATTCTAATTTGGTTACTGGGTGACGTGGGAAACGTCTCTAAAGTGCTATGATCACGTTAATAAAGCACTTATCATCCGGCTTTATGTCTGTCATTAGGTAAAGATGGGGCTGAAACAAGGTGTACACAGGCACAAATTTAAACGCAAAACAAAATGTTATTTGGAAAAGCAAAATATTATTGAATCTCATCGTTTTCTGTCTTCACAGAAATCAAAATATGTGATTTGGTTTTAGTGAACAAAAGCATGGGGCCCCAACTGATTAGAGAAATGACATGCAGTGGCAGATCCAACTAGTGCTGTTATTTCATGCTTTTACTGGTTTGGTGTATGTTAGTTCTTTGGGCCATCTTCAATGAGGTTATTTACAGTTAGTACAGTTAGTACTGAAGAGGTTTTACCATGATCGTGTTATGTTCTTTATACATGAACAGTCCTGAGACTCTGTATCGGCACCCTCAACCTTGTGTAGCCTATCATACTGGGACATGACTATAGTGCCTTCAAATAGTCACCAGACTCCTTCACTTTCTCCACCTTTTGTTAGGTTATGGACTTTTAACTGAATACATATTTTGTTTGCCTTATATTATACCACACAATGACAAAGCAAAAATATGTTTTTAGACATTTTTGACAATTTAAGACCCTTTGCCATAACACTCCACATTGAGCCCAGGGACTGTATATCAACCTCCATGTAATCCCATGGATATGGTCCAATAGATCTAGTAAAGAGGTCAATGAAATGCAGTCTGTGGGGTAGCATGGAAGGTTGCTGTCATTGGCACACAGTCAAAAACTTTGATCTTGTCAAATTTGTCACAATTTATTTTTTGCAACAGGTTAGAGCAGTTGTCCTAGTCATTTCTAGACTTTATTAGAGGGGATTGGTGACAATGACAAACACATCAACATGACGTTTTAACATCAACATGTTATTAGATATGCAAATAAAAGCCTAAACATAGGAGATTCACAAACTTTCTCCATGGCATCTTTCTTACAAATATTTCCAGGACATTTCCAATTGTTTGAATCGAGTTCCATCAAACGTATTTACAGCATCTATAAAAACAAAAGCATTAGAGGAAAATGTACATGTTTTGAAAGGGTTGACCTAAGCCTGACAACGCACAAACTTAGCTTAAGGCAAAGTCTGAGCTTCATTCAAATGACCATAATTTAGAACTGTGAATTCTCTGACCTGAAGTTACTGGTAAAATTTTCAGGAATCCCCTTTAATGACACATTTAAAACAATCTAAATATGTCTTACCAAGAAATTGTCCAGACAACATCTAGCTCTTCCTGGGTAATAAACATGTCTGTGAATTGAGCAATGTGTATAAACGTCTCTAAACGTTCTAGTCAAGTTTTATTGAAATGAGCCAGATGTATTCACAGCTTGTACAAAGTAGTGGAGCAGGAAAGAGACACTTGTTTCACTAATTTCGCTTCAATGACATGTCTGTTTTTTTCCCCCTTCTCCGGTTGTATTGAGAGGTGAAGAAGTTACTAATGAAGAGGAAGTTATGCAGATGATTTCCACTCGGTCTGATGACCCAGTGGTGAGACTGACAGCACATGTACACACCCTCAATAATAATGTATGTCACAAATAGATAGTTGTAAACTTAGCAAAACAACTCTTTCAACCTACTACTAAACAAAATACTTTTCATGTTTACTTTCATTGTTTATTTTTTGTATTCCTGCTACCGTGTGACTTGGCATGACCTGAATGAAAAAGTCCTACACAATAAATCATTCCTGTTCAGTGGGAATAAAAGCTGGATGAGTTACAGAAGTGGTATGCCTGAAGAGAACTATGGGAACTATTTCATAGGAACATTTTCACAGGGACAGAAAGGCAAAGCATAGAGAGTTAATCTGGCCTCATTCTCCGAAGGTTTTACTGTAGCTTTCCACTGGTTAGAGACTGTGACGTTGCAGAGCCAGGGGCTTCAAACTACATTATTTGTGAGGGACAAACTGTAAGACAAATGGTTAATAACATCAAAGTCATTAGGTACTATCATGTAGGTTAACAGAAAGCACAAAGTATATCAATGGCCTGGGAGCGATTACTGAGCAACTACCCTACTCAGGGACAGAATTAAATAATGTTCAGCCTGCCATCTTAGGTTTTCAATCCAGTAATCTTTTCATAGGCTATTTCCTGGCTTCCAAAGTTTTTCTAACATACCAACAAAATGTTTTGACTCCTATTGCCACAGAGTGGAATCTGAATTCCTCTAATCTTGCTCTTAACTTTCTTAAAAAGATGTCCAACTAATGAAGTGGTCAGAGCGACTACTGGAATTTACCAAGGGCTTTGTTCACACGGTTGTGGCACAATGGCATCTGTCAATATCAATGAGTTGATGACGTGAACAGCCCAGGAGGTGTGTGTGCGTGTGTTTGTGTTGCTCGCTCGGTTTGGAATTCACTTCTGACACATTCTAATACAGGGAGTAGTTTGTGTCATTAAGGCCCATGGACCAATGAGCTCTTTTCATGGCAGTGACAACTGTACTTTGGAAAACCTTGTTATATGTCTATTCACACAGAGTATGAAATCTAGGATCTAGGCTAAGCTAGACATTCTTAAAGCTGCACTATGTAGGATTTTTTCAGTAAAAAAACATTACAGCATTTTACAATTACTCACCTGTTCTGCACCAATGCCCGATAGACAATGAAGTTCTGAATAATAATATGAAAAATAGAATTACCTGCTCCAAAAAAAGAGCGCTAACTCAGAGTTCAACGTTATTCTTAGCCTTGCTAACGTTAGCTTAGGGTTCCTGGTTGCTAGCCATAGAGAGCCAGTCTAAGTCTTCTTTCGCTTCTTTGCAGTTTTCATAGTGTATGCTGTTGTAGACAAGGGAGGAATTGGCAGTTTGTAGTCCTGGTCTCTAGCTGCCATTATAGTTTCTTACAGTAAGCTAACTTCCCTCAGTATGGCGTACTTATGCTAAATATATCATCCAGGTAAAATGCGCATTCAGAAAACAAGCCAAGGAGGAAGGCCCGCCTTGCAGAAGGCGATTGCTGGAACAGAATTGTTTGGAAAGTAGCAGCACTCTCCAAAAATTATAAATTGACATTCCAGTGGCACTGAATTGTCTTTGTTGCTAAACAACTCTTAGAGGGCCTCATTAGCTTATACAACATGTTTATAGGGGACAAAACTTTAGTTTTCTTACTGAAAAAATCCTACCAAGTGCAGGTTTAAGAGAATATTTATGAGACCCATCTAATTAATGATTCTTAATAGAAGATAGTACTGTAAGTTGAAACAGTGAAGCAAAGAAGTAAAATGCAACATGATATCCAGTTGTATTTAAATTCTGATCCATGGCGATGTTTTATTGGATAATGTGGAAAAAACCCTTGGGGCTGCTCCATAACTAGAACCAAATCAAACTGGCTCACTGCCTCCACTGCTTTTGGATCGATGTTCTGACTTCACCCTCATCCTGTCAGACTCCCGCTTACAGTTGAAAACTAACTTTATTTTGTTGACTTAACGTGTTTCCGTGGGAGATACAGATACTTGCGCTGTCATTTCTAGGGTTAGTGATAATAGATAGCTGCATTTCAAAACTGGATTTAAGCTTTGTCTTTTTCCACTGCTTTAACCGGTAACATCCTATGAGAGCAGACTTCCTATACTCCCTGGAGATGTGGGCTATGGGCTGGTTACGTAATACGCTCGCCTGTAGTCCAGAGGACAAAATGCCGTCAGAGCACACAGCTGCTTTTATCAAGATAATCTATGAATGAAGGAAGTGACCCATGAATTTAATATTTAACTTTGAAATAGAAGGTTTGCTGGGGAGAGGGTTTTTTCTTTCTGTGCCCGTCTCTTTTTCACTCTGAGTACAGGACATTTAGGAATCACCTTGATATGTTTTGCATCAATCAACACAGTTGACAAATGTGCACACTAGCTATGACAAAAACAAAATGTGCAAATGAGACTGATTAACAAAAGTGTGACGAAACATTTTTTTTTTTTATTATGTTGGTAACTTGTTTATAATATAATTGAAATATTAAACAATTTCCACTGTCAATAGTTTGCCATTCATGGGTTACTGAAGTTCTTTCCATGCGTGTCTTTGAACTTCTAATAAGGGAGACTAATACAGTTTGGGGTCTCTGCAGGCTTTGTAAAACTTTTCGGCAAGTCAGGTTCAGTGAATTAATGTAAGTGGACTCTGTGCGCTTTGACAGCGAACAGCTTGGAATCTGGGACATGGGTCTAAATTTGGGGGAGCCTCCTACGCAGCCAGCCCCAGTACAGCTCAGTCTATTTGGGCTCTCTCTCTCTTTCTCTCAACTCTCTTTCACCCTATTTCTCATGTAAGGTGCAGTATTTGGGTCAGAAATGCACATCATTAATAAAATATCCCCCTAAGAAATAATACAATTTAACATTGCATGCTTACATAGACATGGAAACAAACATAGCTAGATGTTTGGGCTTCATAATTGGAATAAGCCTGGGTTTACTTATTTCAGACAAATACTTAGATGTGAAAATATTGTACCTATTGTAATTTAACCTGTTGTAATTGATGACAAGAGTTTACATTTAACAAACAGCAGTCAATCAGTTCATTTCTTTTTGAGGATTTCTGCAATTTATTTTATTGAAAAAGACAAAACAAAATTGTCATAGATATAGTAATAACAGTATCATCAACATCTGCAACCTCAATATACATGAATATATCTACAATTTAATTCACAAAATATAAAAATCTGTACAACCTCCCGGTCTGTGCTTGACATTATAGGAAGACTCTGATAGAAAAATAAAAACCCAAGGGTATTTCAAGAGAAGTTATTAACTAAACTCAGTGACTGACCAACATGGCATTATTTAATGCATGGGAACTCAATATACACATATACTGTCTTGGATTCAGTGTCTAACTGTTATGGGCATTCTTTTACAGTAAATACAGTCTTATATAAAGTATCTTGGTGCTAATAATATAAAACATTAATTTATATCTGTGTGCCTACAATATTGGCAGCCAAAAAAGTGACACTTGTGCATATTGCAAGAAGACCTTCAAACTAAATATAAATAAAGAGTTCAATTTCTGCATGTGTAGTGTAACATAACTGTATTGTGAAGATTTGTTATTGTAGGGTTAAACTTTATTTTGAGAGTCCCAATTTCGATGTTCAATTGATATTATCAAAAATATTTCAACAAAACGTTTAGATTAGGGTTTGTAGATAGTTAAAATGTTAGGGATAGTCAGTCGATAATCTGTAGAGCAACTACAGACACTTTTGGGACTCAAAATAATGTAATACCCTGTTGAGTTGTGAGAAAAAAAAGAATTACGTAAAATCTATACTGGTATCTAGTTCAGTGCATGTGCATTAGTGTGTGTGTAGATTTGCGTGCTTGTGAATGTCTGTCAGCTTTTGTGCACTATACTAATGTATGTATCTGAAAGAGAGTGACCTTGTCTTGTCTTGGCTCAAAGCAATGTAACAACAACACAAAGTGCTGGTCCGTTCAAAGGTGACAAAACAACAACTCTGCTCCATCTTCACAAGACCCATCACACACTCGTCTCAAATAAACCATAATTAGGGCATCAGAAAACTGCGCACTGTTAACATTAAAGAAGGCAATGTTAACAGCTGCCAATGGAGACTAATCAGACACAGCAAAGTAACGAGATTTGCAACATCCCCATTCAGAGGGAGAAAGCCAAAACATTGATGGAAATAGAGTTAACCTTTTAAAACATTTGTTTCAAATCAAGAAATAATGAGTTCTAGTTGTCTTTCATTTATGCACACCGGGCTTCACCAAAACGTACAGTATAGATAAATAAAAATGTCTTCTACTGGCATCGTAAAAGGGAGGGGGGGGGGGTGTTCTCATGAAGAAGAAAGTGCATTGTATCATTACATAACTGTTACACTGAAATAATCAGGCCATTTAAACATGCATGGTTTTGAAATACGTTAAGCACCTCTCCATTTTTACTTAATTTCAAAATGGATACTTTTAATAATAAATTTTGGCTCCTACATTTTGCTCTTACCATACAGTTTGTAACTTAGCAGCATTTTACTAAAACATTGATTTGCTTCCTCCCTTTCAGTTCAGGGTATCTGGTTCCTGGGGGAGTCTGGCTTGATACAAGCAAGCCTCGGATCAGAAAGGATAAGAGAAGGATAAGAAGCAGCCGATGTCATAAAAGACAGGAGTCAAATGTTCCCATCTAACTCACTGTGATCCATTCAACTGGGAATTCCATGCAATGACATCAATGTTTTCCTTCTTTATCTCATCCTACAGTAGGTACAAGCCCAGGACCATATTGCACATCAAAAGCAGGATGGATTCTGAGAAATATGTTTCTAGCCATGAATAATTCTTTAATTTATACAGCTATTAATGCCTGCTTCAATTATGTCTATTGCTTATTGGTGTTACTAAGACTCATGTTAAAGGTTCACGTTGCAAAAGCTTCTGAACTTGGAGAAGAAAATGATGGCTTGAGAAGCATAATACACAGTACATACACACACACACACACACATACACATACACACACACACACACACACATACACACACCCACCCACCCACACACACACACACACACACACACACACACACACACACACACACATATACACAGGTTAAAAAGCTGGGGCCACATTAATGGTACCAGATATCTACCTTCAAAAACTTTGTTACAAGGGTGACAAGACAAAATGATATTATTTCTTTGCAAATCAGTCGACAGACATCAGCAGACATATTATTAGCCAGTATAAAGACATCAAATATATTATTTTAGAATGTCAAACTGTGCATATCTCTAATCTATTTACTGATACAATCTTTATCTAAGTTCCCTAAAGTTCCCTCTTCCTCCTTGTTCTGAAAAAAGAGAAGATACATGTTCTATATTTCCACAGCTACCTTCTTTGGAAAGTTGAGAACACAAGGGTAGGCTGGTTGATTGATAGGAAATACAAATAAAAGTTTGCCCTGCTATAAACACTGTCCCTCTCCAGCTGCCATTAATTAAACCTAGTGCCAACATAAAGCTAATTAAAAATGGCCACTCCAGTAAAGCAGCTCACATGTGCAAAATGGGAACCTCTCTTTGGTTTTACTGGTGAGATTTTATAGTTATTCAGTGAAATTCACAATGCACATTCATATATAGTGTTAGTGTTTCCTTTTGCTAAATCCCCCTAAATGTTTTCCACTAGAGAAAAGGCCAACTGTCTAAATGTAATAACATTCTTATGCTCTCTTGCAACATACACACATACATACATGCATGCCACAAGCACAGATACACACATACACACTGTACATACAGATGCCATGTCTCAATTTGAACCAGTTTACTACAGCAGGAACAAAATCCTGCAGAAACAGGAAATGTTCATTATCATATGAATTATGTGTATATGTTTTGTAGGGATTTATATCTTTTTTAATTTATGGAGGGAGAAATTAGAATATCAAAGACATCTTTTTCAACCTGAAATATACTACAAATCAGCATTTTCTGCAGTGCAAAACTTGGTTTCATAGGGGTGTATGTAAATCTTGGACACTCAAATCAGTATGGATTCAAAGACGTGGTGAACGCTAATCAAGCCTGGAATTTAAAACATAATATACAAAACCTAAAATATACTAAACTGAGGGGGACCGATTTATGTTTACTGTATTACATTAAGTCCAGGTTGAAGAAGTGGATGGTCACATGAAAACATGGCATCCGTACTGTATAAAATGCTACTTCACCCAACCCAGTTCTGTAGTGCCACAGACCAGAAGAGCCATGAGCTCCTCTTAGCCATTTTGCCATCAACTCTCACAAGTGACTAGTGAAAAGAGAATAAATAATATTGCATCATCTTCTCCGGTCTGTTAATTCTGTATCGTCGTGTGCATGAGCAACCTGCTCAGAAAATAACACTCACCTCACCGTCCGTTTTAAGCCATCGTGTAGTTGTACAGACAGCTGTTAAGAGCAAAGCTCAGACCTATCATAGTAGAGTAGTGTAATCATGTAGTGTTCCCCTCCCCCCAACATCTCTGCAGTCATATTTCAGATTCTCGTCTTAGAGGCCTTGCTTCTGAAGGCGGACTCGATGGACTGGTATCCTGATTGTGTTCGGAGTGTACTGAGACTGTGTCTGTGTTCGTGTCATCCAGTGCTGCATTCGCAGAGCCATTTTCAGAAGCACTGTGATTCTCCCTTTTTACTTCTTTGTCCTCCTTCTCATTCTCTTCTTCCTCATCGAACTCCTCCTCTGTCTCCACTTTTTCAAGGGCCACCTCGTTCTCGTAACAGAAGGAGTTGGAGCTGGAGACCAGCGATTTCTTCTCGGCCAGTTCCCTGGCACTACACTCGGGTGTGCTGGGTACCTCATAGGTTTTCTCAAAGCGCGAATAGTCCACCTTGTAGTAGCTCTTCTCCTCAAACAGAACTGGCTCGAAGCGATGGCCCCAAAGAATCTCACTGGCCACGTACGAGCTGCGGCATTGCGTGGTCATGGCCGTGGCTTCTACCATGCCTTCCAGGATGACCACCACTTCGAACTCAGATATTTCCAGCTCTTGCTTGCTCATCTCGTACAAGGGGCTGTCCTCGTTGATCTCGTGGACGATGGTGATGGGCGACACCAGGAAAATGCGGTCGATGCCACTGTCGAAGCCCACGTTGATGTCCATCTGATCCAGGGGGATGAACTCGCCTTCGGCTGTGGTGCGCGACTTGAGGAGGTGGGCGCGCACGTGGGCCTCCACCAGATGGCTCTTGCGAAGGTTCCCCACGCGCCACATGAGACACAGCTTGCCGTCCCGCATGGCCACCGTGGCGTAGTGGCTGAAGATCAGCGTCTCGTTTCTCTTCTTGGGCTTGGCCATCTTAGCCATGACGGCGCCGATGATGAAGGCGTCAATGATGCAGCCGATGATGCTCTGGAAGACCACCATGAAGACGGCCACGGGGCACTCCTCTGTGACGTAGCGATAGCCGTATCCAATGGTAGTCTGCGTCTCCACCGAGAAGAGGAAGGCGGCGGTGAAGCTGTTGACGTTGGACACGCACAGCTGTGTCTCGCTCTCGAGGTCGCCGTAGGCAAGCGCCACCAGCCAGAAGACGAAGCCGAAGAACAGCCAAGAGACGAGGAACGAGAGGCAGAAGATGATCATCATCCAACGCCAGCGGATGTCCACGCAGGTGGTGAACAGGTCGGCGAGGTAGCGCAGGCCTTTGTCGTTCATATTGACGAACTGCACGTTGCAGTGGCCGTCCTTCTGGACGAACCGACTCACAGGCTGTTGGTGCTCCCTGTTCACCTTTGCCAGCGTGCCATTGCCATAGCCGTTAGGCACGGCGATGGTAGCCAGCTTCATGCCATCTTCCTCGGAGGAGACAATACTGTAGCGATGGCTCCTCACGCTCCCCATGGCTTCCCCCTGGAAGGAGGAACAGCTGGGCCCAACCGCTGCTTCTGCTTTGGAAAACAGTCTGAGTTTCTGGTAGAAGCGTTGGAGAAACAGTTTTGAATGCTTGCAGGGACCAACTAAGATAGGAAATGTGAAGGGCAGGACGGTAGGATCCTAGAGAGTTGGACGGGGAAAGACTGCCCCTGCTGCTGCAAACTGCCTTTTCCAGGGGAGAGCAGAGCTGGCGAGGGGACCTGCTCAGTCCTCCTCTCTCGTGCGTGACTTGCACCTCATCAGTGAAGTTGGCTGCAAACAGACAGAAAGAAAAGGCTGTGTTAAGACTAACTGGCGGAACCACAAGGAAACATCAGCTGCGTTTGGTGTGCGGTTTCCTGTAATGTAAATTATTCATTCAGTGTTCAAAGGTGCCAAAAAAACATGTTGGACATTGATGAAGTAACTAATACATTGTACTGTACATTTAGCAGTATATAAAACATTTACTTCAGGCTCAAAGATAGTAGGTAGCCAGATGTCCCCGTTTCTTTCTAGGGATAGTCCCAGTTTTTCCCAAACTGTCCTCGTCTTGACCTATCCCTGGAAATGTTCCATGATAGCCTTCAGAAAGAAAATAGTAACTCAGAAGTTAAATTGCAGCTGATTTCAATAACCACACTCATATAGTCTAATCATAATCGCCTTTTAAAAACAACAACAACAGCAAATGTATATCCCTATAACAAACTGTCCTGATCTGAGCAAGTTAACTCAGTTATGCAGTAGTTACATGCCCTACGGCAAGAAAATCATAAAAGCATAACATGAGCACTGAAACAACATTGGCTCCCAAGGTGAATATGAAATTACTAGTTAAAGTGCTGATATATCTGCAAACATGTATTTTTTACTATGATCTTCACATTTCCCAGGTCAACACAGAGAGTAAAGCTAAAATGAGACTAGGATAGAACAACACATGTTTAGTTCCTTCTAATAATTCAACAACTTATACAGATTTATCAAGTAATATGCTTAGTAACTAATTTGTAAACCAGATCTATCCAGGATGTCCCACCGTGTTTTAATGCAACAACAACCTTGCACCACATGTTACCCTGAACAAGGACAACTGCATTAGAAAACCAACCAGATATCGACTACATTTGTTAGGGCCTAAGAGACCCATTAGAATTCACCACAGGGTATGAAAGGCGACAATATTATATGCTGGCATATTACCTCCCATATGGCAAAACAACAACCCGTCATATGAACCTCTCCCATGTTTGGACTGTCACAGAGAGAAGGTCAAGACATTACTTGGATGAAGTCCCATTTGAGAAGCTTGCACAGTGTGGTTATTTTGGTGGGCCCTTTGGTGGGCCCTTATGCGTCAACATAACCATTCGTCTCGTGGTGAGCAATGATGGTACCTCTCGATCAACGGAAAATACTAGACTGTGAATATATGTACACACACACAATTCTTGTTGTAGTATTAAACACTTACACATACTGTACGTTAAGATTATTACCAATGGACTTCAAATGATTAAGTATTTTGAGTATAACAGAAGCTCAAAAGTAAAAAAAGATCAGTCAATCAGGCATGCTGTGGGAATTGAACCAACAACACCAGCAGTGCAAGTGTCGTGCCCTACCAACTGAGCTACACAGTACCGTAGGGCTGACCACATTACCACATACATTCTGCCCAGCACAACAACTAAAGTGGCCCTACTACCTGCAACAGCACCAACGCCACTAACTGCTTCACGGGCAGGCAAAATCAAACGCGATGACGAGACGAAAAACTACTGAAAAGAAAATGAAGCCTATGCACTGACAAAATGACAGACCGATCAGAGACACAGTGACTACAAACACTGACAACACTGACTACAATGATTACGGTATCTAGCTCATATAACGTAGCCCACTGAGAGCAGAAGGTCTGTGACAAATTAATGAGACCTGGGGTGGAAGTCAACAGCACGTCTCTGTCACACCCACTGGTCTCTCAGATGAAATCTATTAACGATGTAATTATGTATTCCGTTCATAAGATTCCACATGAACTGTTATCTAACATTATGTCAGGCTATCGGGGTGTAAATGTATGCACTGGGATTAGCTGCGGCCACACAAGCTGCAACTGTTTGCTTTGCCTGTGTGCAATTAGGACAGCACCAGCTGAAGCAGATGGAAACTAGTTATATAAACCAGCTGGGTTTTTTTATTACAAAGAACTAATCAATAATTTATTTCCAATATTCAGCTGCACTGCATCACTATTCATTCCAGAATGACCAGCTAATATGTGACGTCAGGGGTGACAGTAGGCTTTAGTGGTTTTGAGTAATGTTGTTCCAGAATGAAAGTGATAAATAATCTTCCTAGCCTAACTTTAAATTCGGATCATAATCAAATAAGGCAATGTACATCATGGGTGCATAGGTGTGTAACTGTCTATTAAATAACAATAATATTGATAGTAATACACCCTATGAAAAATAGAGACAGGACAAAACAATAAATAATAGGGCACATCATAACAGATGTAATTAAATCAACCTGGGCCATTAACTAGCACACTGTACTTTCCCTACAGTCTGCGCAGTGGCGTCGTTAGGCCTGGGCGTCCGGGGCTATAGCCTCGAGTCTTGTATAAATAGCCCCGGATCTCAAATTGACCAAAAAAATTATAAAGAAATAGCCCCTGGTCTATTCATCTATAATTTCGATCGCGCATTATGACAATGTAGACGTGTCGGCCGCTAGCGTGTACATCGCAATTTTCCGCATGTACATTCAAAACCCTGTACTTTCTGTCCCGGGCGGGGCGGGGCGGGGGAGGGGGGGGGGGGACTAAGCCCCGAA
>JACXGI010013392.1:0-20922 GCA_016801175.1 Esox masquinongy | reverse complement strand
AGAGAGGGTTTGAAAAGAGCGTACTTGGAGAAAACCGGGGAGATCCTCAAAAATGGTGAGGCGGATGACTGGCTACTCGCCCAGGATACATACACGCTACACAGGCCTGTAGCTATACATTTTCAAAGAAATAGAGTTATTGTTCATGATATAAATTCACAATTTCAGCTGGATTTGGTTGACATGAGTGCTTATAGTGTGGAAACCGATAACATGAAATATATGTTGACATGCATTGATGTATTAAGCAAATACGCATGGATTTGTGTGCTGAGAAATAAAAGCGCTATCGAGGTAAGCAAGCAAGCAAGTTTATTTATATAGCACAATTCATACATCGAAGCAATTCAATGTGCTTTACAAAGAAAAATAAAATAAAAAATATATAAAAATACAATAAAATAAAAACAAATACTCAAATTAAAACATCATAATAAAAATACAATAAGAAAACATATAAAGATTAAAAAAGATTTAAAATGGGAAAAATGGAGTTAGCAAAGTTTCTTCTTTCCCTCGTCCTATCAGTGGTTTTAGGGCTATTTCTTGGATTTTGGTTAGCCCTAATGCTAGTGTTGTGGTTAGCTTCCCTAGTTTCATTTACACACATTTCGTTCCGAGTCAGTGGTTCGTACCTGTTTTGCAGTGTAAGTTCAGGTGGTGGATTAAGGGTTGGTGCTCTCTTATTTGATTTCTTGCTGGATTTGCCTCTGCAGCGCACGACGTCAGACCAAGTCCCCGCTGGAGTTGATGCCTTCGGTGTAGCCCCGGTGCTGTGCCAGTAAGATGTGTCATTGGGGAAGGCTGGTTTGAAAGCCTCTGCGGTTAATCCAGTGGCATTAGCACATGTCCAGGGGAGAGTGTCAGCCAGGTCCGTGACAGAGTGGTCAAGATTTGAAGTAATCCCTTCTGTGTCTGTCAATCTGTGTCTGTCCGTTAGCATTTGGTAGCTCAACCCCTAGAGTAGCTGCTACAGAGTCAATGAATTGTTCACTCTCACGTATTTCAAGCTGTGTTATCGTCTCATTCAGCCGTTCGCTCTGAAATTGCTCTGATCTGTTCACCAGTTTTGACTTTGTTCTATCAAGTATAGGGAAATCTTTAGAGTTCTCTAGCCTTAGGTTAGCCTGTTTTGTTATGTTAGCATTAGCATTTGTTGATTCACCTACCGGACAGGACCCACAGTCCGACCGGAGGAGCGCTCTGGTGACTAAATCTTCTAAGCGGTTGATCCGTTCCTCCAACAGCTGTCTTAGCTCCTCCATCATAAAAAAACACTCAAAAGAACTATGCTGAGCTCCTCTTTTAAAAGTTACATAAAATTGTAAAAATATGATTAAAACAATTATAGAACAAAAATGAAACAAATGTAAAAGATTTAAAGAAGATTAAAAGAAAATTAAAAAGTAAGAAAAGAAAGAAAGGTTGGCAAAAGGCAGGAAGCAGGAGAGTTGCGTTATGCGACTAACAGGCATGGAAGCAGGGGGCTTTTGAAGACATTAAAACGAGCATTTGAAGACATTAAAAGAAGGAAGAACACCATTACAGTCCAAACGGACAAGGGGAAGGAGTTTTTTAATTCACATTTTGAAATGTTAATGAAGAAGTACAACATAAAACATTTTGCTACAGGAAATCATGTCAAAGCGAGTATCGTTGAGAGATTTAATAAAACAATTAAATCACGAATGTGGAGGTTTCTCACAGCTGTTTCTCACAACATCGCTATGTTGAGGTTATTCAAGATTTAGTTCATGGTTACAATCATAGCTACCTTTCTCATCAGTTCTGGATGAGAAAGTACAGAAAGGGAAGAAAATGAATCTTGTGAAATGGCTTGGTTGACCTGAGAAATTCAACAGCTGGATACCATCGGAACAAGTCCTTGACCTAGAAACTGGATAAAACTCCAGGATTTTCAGGATCACGTCATTTACATTGACTGCGATCAGCATGGGTGACGGTGGTTTCTACATAACACTGCCCAGTAACTCGTCGAGACATGTCTATCCAAACAATTCGAGTTTGAGCTATACCACAAAATTTGCCAAAGGTATAGATTTGAAAGGTGATTGGGAAGTATCTTTGATAGAATTCCAATACCCGCATACGTGGAAGACTTTTACATGGCTTGAAAACGCATTTGAACTACATGAGTCGAAACACAACAAAACTTGGAAATATGAACTCAACACCGGTTATTACAACGGCATAGGAAAACTAGTGGCAGAGATCAACATTTATATAAAACCACATGGTGTATGGGCGGGGTATGATGAATTTAAAAATAGAATGTTTCTAAAAGGCGAGCCCCATTTTAGTTTGAAATTTAGTGCAAAACTGGAACAGATATTAGGCTTAAAACCAGGCGATCGGTGGTACGCCCCATGGTACGGGTCATTCCTCACAGATATTCTGGCAGGGTTTAACACACTATACATATAATTGATTATCAACGAGTTGGTGACAGTCATGTCCCGCTGTTGAGAACTGTACATATTGCAGGGAAAAAGAAAAAGTTGTCACAGTGACGTACGAGAAGCCAGACAACGTACCTCTTAGTAAGAGTCAGTTTGATGAGATCTGTATTGAAGTAAAATCTGATCAGAATCAGCTGGTTTCATTCGTAGTGGGGAAGGTGATTGCAAAATTACATTTCAGACCCGTCAAACAATCTTTTAGACTATAAGATGCAGCCTCAGAAACTCTACGATGATCCTCAAAGGTATGTTGAATAATACACAACACAGGCTGGTAACGGTTTACTGGGGTATCATGGTAGCACTGCAATGTATGGGGCTGGTCTAGGGGACCTTTTCCGAGGGCTTTTCCAGATGGCAATACCTTTGTTGAAACGTGGGTTCTCAATAGCAAAACCACATTTGAAAAATGCAGCGAGGAATATAGTTGGCGATGTTGTCAGCAGTGTTATGTCACGACAAACAAAACAGCAGGACGGATCTGGACTGATGGCTATGACTCGAGGTGTTAGAAAGAGACCACCTGGTAGGAGGAGCCTACCAAAGAGTAAAAAACGCAAGAATGAGACAAAAACAAGAGCCACGGTTAAAAGAAGGCATACAACTCGGAGGACACTCAAAGGGAACACCGCAAAGTTGATTAAGAACATATTTTAGGAAGATGGCACTCCTACACCGTATGTCTGGTGAATGTATGAAAACGGAGTTGGATTTATTCACAGTTCCTTTCACACAGACATCTATTGAGAAAAATACATCTATTGAAATACCGACCCTATCAGCAATAACAGAAGCAGCCCCTCTTTATTGCAGGAAATGGGCGAAGACTACGTTGATCTAAACAATACTTTGTTGTACCTACATGTAAAAGTCACTAAACCGGACGGAACTAATATTGATGCCGGAGCACGTGTTGGGGTTCTCAACTACCCGATAGCCGCCCTATTTTCACAAGTGGATGTCTTCTTGGGTGATCGTTTAATTAGCCAGAGTAGCAACACATACCCCTACAGAGCCGTTATAGAGAGCATTCTGAATTATGGATGTGATACATTAAAGACAGTTTTTAGCTGGTTTGTTTTACAAGGACGCCGCAGGTCACATGGATGGTACGGACCCTGCAGGCGAGAATGATGGACTCACAAAAAGGGCTGCCTATTCAGCGGATAGTACAACATTTGAAATGATCGGCCCTGTTCATAGTGATATCTTCTTTCAAGAGAAACTCATGTTAAACGGCGTTACCATAAAGGTTAGGATGGTCCGTGGTAAAGACGAGTTCTGTCTTATGGGGACAGGGGATGTGCGTAATCGTTTGCATATATTATCTGCGTCACTATTTGTCATGAAAGTGACCGTTTCACCAGCCGTGAAGCTTGGACACGCTCAAGCACTACTCTCAACCACTGCCAAGTACCCAATTGAAAGTGTGTGTATGAAGACATTTAGTTTACCGGCGGGGGGTCGCGTTTGCAACCAGGAAAACCAATTTTTAGGACTTCTGCCAAAATGTATTGTCTTTGGATTGGTGGACAATGACAGTTTTACAGGAAGTTACACAAAAAATCCATTTAATTTCAAACATTATAATTCGTAGTTTATGGCTATGTATGTAGACAGTCAGCAATTTCCTAGCAAACCATTCCAACCAAATTACATAACAGGGTCAGCAGTGCGTAAATTTTACCAATTGGCCTTAGCTTCAGTAAAACGCCTAAAGAACCAAGCCTTGGCTGTTGATAGGTCTGACTTCTTACACGGCTATGCCCTTTATGCATTCAACTGCACGCCGGATGAGGAATGCGGTCAGCACCTATCCTTGATCAAGTCAGGGAATGTACGACTTGAGATGAGGTTCAGACAACCACTGCCCCACACAATTAATTTGGTTGTTTATTCAATTTTTGACTCCATTATCGAAGTGTCAAACTGGCGACAAGTCATGGTTGACAACTATTAGGAAAACGGTGTGGAAATGAATACCGCAGAGTGTGGTGGACCAATTTTCATCTAGGACTCATTTCTATGGTGTGCTGGCATGCGACCAACTACCTAGTGGACCAGTCCGAGATGTTGCATCAATGATGATTGTTAATACACACCCGAGCAATCACCCCGGGGAGAACTGGCTGGCTATTTACATAACAGACCATGGCATTGGAAGGTTTTATGATAGTTTTGGAAACCCCCCAGATTTTACATATTTTCCCAAGTCAATCAGTGCCTTTCTGCAAACATGTGAGAATGTGGAATACAGTTCAAAACAAGTACAGGACATGATTTCATCCACGTGTGGACCACATTGTGTGTTCTTTCTCTATCTAATGACAAGAGGTCTGAGTTATAAAGATGCTATGTCTTTTTATATTGATGATTTACGAGAAAATGATGCGCTAGTCTCAAAGTTTGTAGCTAAGATGTACCAGAGTAAGCGTGATAAGCAAATGTTTAATTGCATACAACATGCTCAATCTTGTGAATCGTTTAATTTGTGTCATGGTTGTTGAAGAAATAGAAAAGTAAATCATGTTTGTGTCAGCTTTATTATTAAAAAATAAAACCATACGTAAAACCACATCAATGTTTACATAGTATTTTTCATACAACAGTTATTCAAGGTAAAACATACACTTTGACAATGAATCACAAATGACAAAAAAAGCATAAAATAAAAACACATTAAAATTGAAGCCATTTTGTGGGGTCCGTGGTGGGGGGTACAAAGAAAGCTTTGGTTGGTTGATAACCAGTTGATGTGGGAGTGCCTAAATCATCCATTGTGTCGCCAGACGTTTGTTTATACAAATTGATTTTACGCCTTACAAGCTCATTTGGGATAGTTGTAAAAGGCATGTTGAGACATGCCATGGCCTCTAAAAACTCCCCCCACCCCAATGGCCTTCTAGCGTCAGCAATTTTATTGGTTGCTATCACACTTCCAACAGGTGCGAACCCTTGATTATCTCTCCTTTGAAAATGGATTCACCATTTGAAGTCCATGAAGTCAAATCTTTAGACCTGTGCATTCTATTAAGAATATATTCAACATTCTTCCTATGCCTCGCAGGTACATTATCTAAAATTTCATCAACAAGGTTAACATTTCGGTCAACAGTTTGCTCAGACTCAGTCATGTTTATCATATCAGGCCCAGTCTCAGACCCGGGTAGACTAAAAGTCATTGTATTTGTGTCAAGCTCCCCCTGTCTCACAACAGTCAAAAATCTTTGTAGTCTTTGAAGTGTTCTTTCTAGACATGTATATAATTTTGGCTTTTTGTCTCTTTACTTTTCGGAGCTGCGATTCTGTTAAGGGTATATTTCCGCGCCTTAGATTAAGCGCTATTTCACAGAGTGATAGAATGAGGTGGGTGGAACCTGATTCTTAAATAACTTTTCGTTGACTTGCCGGTGCCTTAAATAACATCTTCAAAAGTGGTAAATTTCTATGAATGCGTTTAGACATGATCAAACTTTCTTAGGAACATACACGACAGGCCAATCCCCGGAAAATAACCCTGTTCTCAGACGGTAGTCTTCTGGTGTTGTAGCTTTAAAGTCAATAAGTAAATAACCAAAAGGCGGATGTATTGAGTCTTTAAAACTCGCCATGAAGAATCGAGAAAGACCGGGGTATATCTGTCTGCCTAAAATACTAATCTGCTGATTGTCATGGTTTTTTTTTAAACAAGATGAGGTAGTTTGTGTTCAAGTTAATAGTTCTACTAAATTTGCCTTTAACAAACATGTTTTGGACAAGGTAAATTGCACTCAGGTTACGGTGGTGTGAAAATTGTGTGAAAATTCTCCATCTCCAAACTCTCTGACGCACTTTTCATTAAATCGTCAATAATTAAAAGGTTGCTTTTCTGAATCGGTAGCAGATTGTCATCACACAGTGATGTTGGTAGACCTTCTATAAAATAAATCTCCCTCACCTTCAACATTTCGTCATACAGCGGTTGCCAACATGAATAAACCCAGACGATATTCTGAATTTCTTTGGAGAAAACAACGTCAGCATTATCCAACTTCACAAAATATGTTTTACTCGAGTTACTGGGGCCACTAATGACACAGCTGAATGGGTGTTGAAGTCGCGGGTCAAAACCACTATTCATCCTAGAATGTGATTTAATACCCGTAAGGCCTTGTGCTGTAATCAGGGAGCAGTACACGCTTGTTGTACACAACTCTGAAACGCTTAGACACTACTCGGTTTTTCAATGTGAATGTTCTTTTATCTCTCGCAATTGTGTCTGCATTAGCAAGGACGTGATCATCGTCACCACCCTCGCCTCATACAAAGTTATCAACCAGTCGTGTTAGCGTCTCCAAATTAACAATGGTTGTGTTGTAGCTGTTGAATGTAATGCCTTTTGCTTTGAGACAGGTGAGACCTTTAATGGTTTTGTAACCGTATGTCTTTGGCCCACAACTAACAAATTGAGCGATGCTGTCACCATCTGGTAACTCATCGGTCAAGTCACCCAAGAATGGCCCCAGTGGGGGCACCCAATCCCCATGGCGTGTGACAAAGATCACTGAATCAGTGTCTGTGTAGAGTACACGTCTATCCACCTTCTCCAAGAGTGAATACAACTCGAGTCTAGCATAAGCGGTTGTGAACGCGGCAATAAAAATGTTGCCATTACATGGTTTGATTGGTGTCTGTTTTGTGTAACGCCACTGTACCATCGCAACTGTGTCTGAGATGAAAGAGAAATAACCAACTTCTATTTCACTGGAAAAATGTAGTGGCTAAACTCCCCCGGATCTGTAATTAGCATTGTGTTCATAAGGTAAGACCGCTCACCCATTTTACCCCAAAGACTATTCATTGCCAATTTAGCCAAAGATCGCCTAGCACAGTTTACAACAATGTTTTTTCCTTGTCAAGCTGCACACCCTCCTTTTCATGATATTCACGGATATACTGGTCTTTAGCATCATCGTGAACCACAGATGGCGGGAAGCTGCTAGCTTCCTGTTTGTGCTTCAGGAATGTTCTCATATAATCTGCAAAAAGATTATTTGATGTCTTGGTGAAATCCCAGACTTCCAGTATTTTCACAATGCGATAACCTTTCTCAACAGCCTTAACCAGCTCAATAGAAACTCAGGTACCAGTTAAAAATCTTTCTGAATCAGTATGTGAACAATCAGTTACCCGGTTTTCAGACTCTGCACATAATCTACACAAGGGAAAGAACAGCTTACTGCCGACCCTGTGCGGTAAAACAGGGTGATAAAGGCCTTTTGGCGGACACACCGTAGCCCTAACAATACCAAAGTAGGTGTCTAGCGGTTTGAAATCTCGAAAGATTATGTCTGGATGCCCAATCCGATAAGTCTTTGTCTTGTTGCAGAATGGGTAAAGACTACAGACATTGTTATACTGAATAGTCTCCCCTTCTCGAGCCGTAAACTTCCAATGTTGCGTTGGTACGACCACCAAAAAGAGCATCCCGAGGGTCAAGGTGCTCTGGAGCATCAAAGGTCTTCAAGAAAGCTTTGACATCTGTGGGTGTATTTTTAAGTTGATTCCACTCACACTCCCATATGTATTGAACATGTACATTGTGTTGTTCTTTTAAAGCCTCAAGCTTTGTCAGCCATTGCTGGTGCATCAACCCGTACTGAATCTTCGTCACCGGATTGGTGCTTGCTGAACATTGACACTTTGGGTGACCGTGCCAGAAACAGCTTAGAAATTCATAGACTGTGCACACCCCATCACGTTCAGCATATCCATCAACATAGTAGGCACCGATTTTCACTTCACCCCTGTTGAGGGCGTGCTGTATTGATATATTCTCATCAGAGGCCACATATTCAAGCCATTGGATTGAGCTGTCTGAGAATGTCTTCTGACAACGGTTGTAGTTGTCTGAGAGGACAAATGCAATGGTGTCCTTGGTGAGGAATCTGTTGCAAAAGACTTTCATGCAAGCCGAAGCAATCGTAATTGACCGGAATGGGTCAACACCACCACACTCCAGGAACTCGAGTCTGTAGCGCATACAACCCTCTCTCAAGAGACCACATCATTCACACACTAAGCCTTTATTTCATCCTGCATGACAAAGGGGTCTGTGGAAACAGTTGCGTACCATTGCAAAAACTCATCTTTTTCTTTAGCCATCATGGTATTCACACCGTATTAATGCGGTTCCGGATGGGGGCCAACATAGTTCTCATTCTCCTTGATGTTAAACTTGTAAGGGAAGTAGCCTTTTTTCGAATCCTTAAAACCCATAGCACGTGGCAAGGCCGCCATCTTCATCGGTAGGAAGCAATGGCTATCAATGTATCTCTGATTGAATGTGCTGTCTGTAAAAATCATGAGCTTGCTACCATTAGCAATAAGTGTCGTGCCAATACCATTGTTAGCAAGGTACTGCATCAAGATGTAACCATCGAAACCTTTAGAGTTGTGTGCTATGAATGTGTAGTCATTATATTTCGGTTGCCTAAACTTTTGGAAAAAAGCAGCGACACAACCATCTCCGGCTGAACACCACGTCTCGTTATCAAAGCTTATTGCGCACACAGAATTTGCTGTGTGTACACCATTCACCGGATTGGCAATTGCCTCAAAATCATAAAATATGTAGCGCTCACTGGGGTCCTCGGGATTAGAGGGTTTTATGAAACACTGATGATTCATTTCAACCGCCAGATCCACGTTACAATTGGGACACATGTTAGCCGTGCACTTGTGCGCTTTATAGTTGGTAATACTAACGTTGTAATGACGGCCGCAATCGACACAGTATTTCTTCTGGTCACACCTGCTAACCCAACGACCCACACCTTTGTGGTGCTTCAAGCGTTTATGCTGTCTGTAACAAAAGTCAGAATAACTTATCCGCTTACAGTCCGGGCACTGCTTTGTGTTACAGGGTTGGGTATGACAGTCTTCATGAAAACAGACACTACAGCTATGTTTACAGCCATGATCACTGCAGGTGTTAAAACCTGTATAACACCACTCACAAACATATGACACACCCAGAAAACCCTTCAGATTCATGATGCCTTAGAAATGGTTATCGTGTAAGTACATAAAGACGGTTCTAGGGTGGGTGTCCTCGCTGTTTTGAAACTTGGTAAAGTGACCATCCCGTGTTCGATAAGAGACAACAATTTTACACCCTGTAATTTCTTCAAACCGAACAATATCTGTGAATGCCACACAATCATCTAACGCTAAACCAGCTCCCGTATGTAACTCACGAACACTAACCAGGGCCTCAGCATGTGTTCTGTGGGTTCAACATACCCATCAAACAAACAGAAAAACATGTAGAATCATTATTCACAGCCACATATAAATGCCTTCTTTTTTTATTGATAATCTGCTCTATCAACAGTGTTTGAACTTTACGTTGCGGGGCACCACCATCACGATTGTTGACAATTTGTACCGCCAGCTCTAGTGAATCATCAATCATAATCTCAGCATTACTCTGCATAACACTTTCAAGTAAATTACCAAACGTGCGTTCATTATATTCATCTGGTCTCCTGGTCACATGTACGGGGGATATCAGAGATTCACCAATCAACTCAATCTGCAGAAGATCACCAGGCCCGTGTACAAAGTCTGAAGCTCTAACAATCAAAGTATCCAAGCCTGCCATAATGATTGCATAGAATGTGCCAAAATCTCCAACTTCACCAGTATTTTGTAAATTTATCAACTGTCGTAATTCCACGTTGTCAAACGCATTACGTTGTATAACTCTAACATCGCCATCATTGCACTGAGTTTGCATCAGAGTGCTCGGAGGAGAGTCAACTAGATCATGTGAAAAACGGGGGCTACTAAGCTCGGTTAACAAACCTTGCATCTGAGGATTACTGTGTGCATCGCTGTGTAACAAAGTAATGGCCGGTTCATTTGTATTTTGGGGTGTGGTCTGTTGATTATGTGTAGATGTTGTTGGTTGTTCCGTGCCTGGTCTGTTGTTAGCAATATCTTTCACCATTTCTCTAGCTCAATGTGTAAATAACGATCCACTTACAGTTTAAAATATTATTCTAACTCAAACATACATTTACATACATCACAATTTTGATGAGTTGACGGTAAAATATGTATTACCTTCAGCTTTCAAGCATGAAAGAAAACAATGAAACAAAAATCCCCTGAAGCTGTGCAGCCCACAAGGTGGTGTGTCCGTAACTGAAGCCATTATGGTGATTTACTCTGTATCACCACTGGGGGTCCTCAATCTGTTGGTTGGTAAATAGAGTACAAAGATTCAGCTGTATGCATATTGTCGTAATTGTTAATAACATTTTAGTACAAGACTGAAAATGTCTGTAAATAATTAGACTTACACAAAAAGTATCTGTTCAGGTTGTGTAAGATCACAACGGCACAGTCCAACTGACACTGATGCTGGTCACTTGGTCTGAAATAAATAAAAAGCGGGTTAACAAGCGTATATTTAAGCGGTATTTAAAGCTGATTAACAATAATGTTAAAAGTCTGCTTACCAAGATTTGAAGGCCCAAAAATGTGTTTACCAATCACAGCTGGGTTTAATTCCGCTCAACCTAAACCAGAGATATAAAACAGTTAATATGAGAGACAGATAAAAGCGCATGGATTGCTCAATCGTAAAATTGATTTACACATTTTTTTAAAAGTTCAAATGTGTCGTTTGTTAGCGTTTGTAATTGCAACACAATTCAAATCAATTATTTCAAATAAAATAACTTTTACTTACATTGTAAACGGCATACTCCGCGCTGGAAACAACAGCTGTCTTCTGTGGAAGCCGCGGATTTAATGTTGTCTTTACATCGCAGCCAGGGCGCCTCCAGCAGGTCACGCCTCTTAACTTTGTCATTGGTTACACGTCATCGTTCTTCACGTTAGAACTATACCGGCTACAATGATTAAAATTGTGGATAAAGCTTAACTAGCTAGTTCAGATAGTTGTTGACGTTTGACAACCAAATATATTGATAATTCCTGTCTGTGAGAAACGCCGTTCTCGTTAGTTATCGCGGCTCAGCCATGACATCACGTCATTTAATTTTATCTATTGACAGCAAACTCATCGGCTTACATATAAACGCTAGCTATTGTCACCATATCGCCATTAATCTCTTCAACATTTAACAAACACAAGTCCATAATATAGCAATCAAAAATCGAATTTCACAAGTTGCTTCAAGGCATTACGAGAATGCAGCACATCTTACATGGAAGACCCAGCATCTGCCCACACTAACACAGACAGGTATTCTCAAACTTGCGAATACTACAGTTTGAAACCATCGTTGCCTGTTAAACATTTCTACCAATGTGAAGAAAACAATCTCGCGTTGATCCCCGTTGTACAATTTCATAAGATGCCTTTACAAATGTTTTGATTACTTGAAATAACATGTCTTGACCTGTCAACGATTGACCGTTGTTCATGCAAATGTATACACTACCTTCCGGGTAACTTTGTAACGTTTTGCCATATAATGCAACTTAAAAGTTAATGATGACTTAAAAAAAACATTTTATTACAAAAATCACCATTGCTCATACATACAAATGTACCATTTTTATTTTTAACAATATTTTAAACCCAACCACGATACAATCAACCTAGTCATAATGTGTGGTCGGCCCAGGGATTGATTGTTCCTTCAAAAATAATAGCATTGCTCGTGCGATGTTTGTTTACTATAGTGCTTTGTTGGACTACAAACCTTGTGTGAAACACGGGATGTTTTTCAACCAGCATATACTACAGTTTGTTCTAGTGGTTATTTAGGGATAATTTCTATGGGCAGATCTGATCTTAAGGCCCATCCCTTGTTAAAATGAAAAATGGGCTGAAACTCTCCAAAATCGTAAGTCCCGACCCCTTGAAATCTTACACAAAAAAGCATGTTTCCCACACGTAATTCTGTGCTTGTGGAAAAACACCATGCTACATGCACATTGTAAAACATGGAAGGTTAACACCCACTGGTTGTAGGACATCTGTTGTACCACTTGTCAGAACATAAAATGCGGCGGGGGTTATAGCATTGCTGAACCCTGGCGCCCTTTTGTAAAACACCAAACATCTTGCCGCTGATATAGCACTTATTTATTGGCTGGGAATTTAACATTCCGGAACCCTAAGACCCCCATTGTTAAACATCAAACATATCGCGCCTGTTATAACACTCGTCCGGGGTGCTTATCAGTCATTGTAAAACATCAAACATCGACACAACAATGCAGTCATAAATTACAAAGTCACCGGACATACATACCTCATTCCGGAAGTCCCGTGCTAACACATGGCATACAGGAAGTCCATACGTCACGCCGGAAGTCCCGCCCACCTGTCAAATCAATCTGGAAGCCCCGCCCACCAGGGTCATAAATCACCAAAGTGACACATTATACCCTACATTTACTACTCTCCCGGTCTCCTTTTATGGCTGCTTTTTAAGCCCACCGTATGGCCATGGTATCCCTCTCCACTACAGCGAACCTGGTTTTGGCAGGCTTCAGTTTATTGCTAAAAAACAGTACCAGGTTTTCCTCACCATTAACCTCTTTGGACAGCAAAGCACTAATGCCAGTTTCTGACGCGTCTATCTCAACAGTGAAGGGCAGACTGAATTCTGGGGGAGAGGAGAATTAGGAACAAACCGCCGGTTCTAGCCGAGCAACCACAAGAAGTCCCGTACCTGGGTTATGGTGGTGGGTTGATGGAATGACCAGACTGCCTCTACCATCTGTTGTTGCAGTCTCAGCAGGCCAAGTAGGATCAGGTAAACCAGATACTTTGCATCTGACAGCCCTAGGTGGCACTTTCTGCTGGCCTGCTGGACCTCCTCCAGGACCTTTCAGACGCAGCCCTGGTGTTCTGCCCAGCTCATGGCATGGATGACCACGTTGTTGAGGTAGGCGACTGCATACTCCCGTTGGGGCTGAAGAAATATGTCTGTGAGTCCCTGGAAGGTGGCAGAGACCCCATGGAGTCCAAAACAGTAGTACCCTTTACTGCTAGTGAACACTAGAGGAGCAGAATGCTGTTTTTGCCCTGGCAGGTGGGGTCTGGAGCACCTGCCAATAGCCCTTCATCAGGTCTAGGGAGGAAATGAACCGGGTCCTGCCCAATCACTCTCCCAGGTTATCCACCCGGGGCATGGGGTAGCTGTTAAAATGTGACACTTCGTTCAGCTCCCGGAAGTAGTTACAGAACCTGAATGTGCCGTCGGGATTCAGGACCACAACCACAGGATTGGACCACAACAATGGGACTCAATAATGTCCATGCGTCTCATGCTCTTCACCTCTTCTTCACCTCTGCACCTCTTCTACCGGCGTGAAGTTAGCCCCCCATCCAACTTAAAACTTCGGCAAAATATGCTCCATTGTTTGTGTTCTGTTTGTGCTGGTTTGTGCTGTTAAAATTTTCGTTTGTGTTGCTATCATTTTATAGATATTAAAGAATATTTTATAGGTCATTCTGAGGTCATTTATTCTCTCAACATGCTCCAAATTCACCCAAAATAGTGTAGTTTGTTTGTGTTTTGTTTGTGCCGCTTTGTTTCGTTAAAAGTTTCGTTTGTGCTGCTGCGGCGTTTTATATATTAGACATTTAACTATAGGTGATGGCGTCGGCCCCCCCAACCTGCTCCAAATTGACTCAAAATAGGCTCATTTGTTTGTGCTCCGTTTCCGCTGGTTGGTGCCTGTAAAAGTTTTGATAGCAGAGGCTACACCGAAGGAAGTCGTGTACGACAGAGAACATCAAATGTATGGGACCACTTTACATTGTAGAATTCAAAGAAAACAGTTTCTGACTTATGGCTGACTTTAGAATTCAAAGAAAACATCTGCAAGCAAAACTCATGGGACGGGAGCATGACTGTAAGGCATGAGCATTAAAAGAGAAAACAAGTTGTAGCCTTCATGACAGAAGATGAAGAGGGCTCAGCACGGTATTTAAAAATAATACATTAAATACATTAATTTTACATTAATTTTAGGATGTGTGACGTCTGCTCCGCGTGGCACCGCAGCTCCTCTCCCTATCCGGCATTCCACGTTGCTGGTGTTCTAACCACCGGCCGGAGAGTGATGGCAGCAGCGTACCCCGCGGACGCACCTCTTTTCATTTTGTCATTAGTTCAGTATACACTGCGTGCACAATTATTAGGCAAATCGTATTTCTCAAGATTTATTGTTGAACAATCACAATGCTTTATGTCAATCCAAAATATAATTGAACCTCAAACCTGAATGTTAAACAAAGGAAAAGTTAGTTTTGATCTTTGTCAGAGGAATATATAAGTGTGCACAAATAAGTAACAATAAATGAAAATGAATTAATATTTGTGTAATTTCAAAAATATTCAGTGACCAATATAGCCACCCTTATTTTCAATAACTGCCATGAGCCTTCCATCCATAGAGTCTATCAGTTTCTTGATCTGTTCACAATCAACTTTTGCTGAAGCAGCAACCACAGCCTCCCAAATTTTGTTCAAAGAGGTATATTGTCTTCCCTGACTGTAAATCTCACATTTGAGAAGGGCCCACAAATTCTCAATAGGATTTAAGTCAGGTGAGGAAGGGGGCCAGGTCATTATTCGGGCATCTTTGAGGCCGCTGCTTGCTAGCCAACAGTGGAGTACTTGAATGCATGTGATGGAGCATTGTCCTGCATAAAGATCATGGCGTTCTTGAATGCTGAGTACTTCTTCCTGTACCACTGTTTGAAGAAAGTATCTTCCAGAAACTGGCAGTAGGTATAGGAGTTCAGTTTCAGTCCATCTTCAACCCAAAAAGATCCAGCTACCTCATCCTTAATGAGAGCAGCCCATACCAGTATCCCTCCTCCACCTTGCTGATGCCTGACTCGAAGTGGTGCCGTGTATCCATTAGTGATCCAGCCACAAGCCAAACCACGAGTCACTCTCATTTCATCTGTCCATAAAACCTTTGAAAAATATGTCTTCAGGTATTTCTTTGCCCAATCCATATACGCTTCAATTTGTGAATCTTATTCAGTGGTGGTCTTCTTTCAGCCTTCTTGACCATGGCCATGTCTCTGAGCACTTGACACCTTGTGCTTCTGGACACTCCAGGTAGGTTGCAGTTCTGGAATACGGTGGCGCTGGAGGATAATGGGTTCCTGGTAGCTTCACGTTTAATTCTTCTCAGGGCTTTTGCAGTTAATTAGCATCTTTTGTGCATTTTTTGCACCCCAGTTGACTATTCACAACAAAACATTTGATTGTCTGATGGCCACACGTAAATAGTTTAGCTATTTCACGAGTGTTGCTGTCAGGATTTGAGTTGAAGCAGGACCCAAGCGTGGATTTGAAGTGCAACAAAAAGGGTTCTTTAATGGGGATACTGGACAGGAACAAACAGAAAAATCGCAGGAAAACAGGCAGGCAGGAAAAACATGGACTGGTGGCTGAGATAGACAAACAACGCACATAACACAATGACTGACAAAGGGCTAACAGAAGAGGGCAAAATATATAGGGAGCTAACGAGAACTAAACAACAAACAGGTGACCAAAGGGACAGGGCACATTCAGAAACAAAAGACAAAAAATAAACAAAACAGGCTACATGCAAAAACAGAAAACCAAACGGAACAGAAACTCACAGTACCTCCCCCCCAAGGCGCAGACACCGGAAGCGCCAAAACAAAAAAAGGGGGGGGTGGGCAGGGCACCAAGGCGGAGGCTCTGCCTCGGGACGGGAACAAGGACCAGGAACAGGTGGAGGCTCCGCCTCGAGACGGGGACCAGGAACGGGTGGAGGCTCCGCCTCGGGACGGGGACCAGGAATGGGTGGAGGCTCCGCCTTGGTGCAAGGACCAGGAACCAGCGGCGGAGCAGGAGGAGGACCAGGACCCAGAGCAGGAGGAGCAGGACCAGGGACGCCGGGCGGGGCCGGCAAGGCAGGGATGCCGAGCAGGACCTAAGCGCGGATTTGAAGTGCAACAAAAAGGGTTCTTTAATGGGGATACTGGACAGGAACAAACAGAATTAAAGCTGCAAGCAGCATTTAGCAGGTTTCAGCATTAAGATGTTGACAACTACTTTAGATCGTTGGCTGAATTGTTAAGTAATCACCAAGTGGTGATTATCACCTCCATTAACAAAAGGAATTAAATCTGCAAGCAGCATTTAACGGGTTTCAGCATTAATTTCAGCATTAGTAGCCAGATTGCAGTTTTCCCAATAGGACACACATCCAACTCATGTCCATAGCTGTAAACAATATTACATGTATGGTTTTTCCTTTTCACTAGTATCCCCATGTGGCCAAATGGAAACATCTTTCATATAAACTAAACTCACAACCCTGACCATGTGCACCAAATGTAATCACACTTAACATAGGTCATTTGATGCTATAGAAGTAGCATTTGAAGCATTTTTCACAAATTCAGAATTGCCAAAAAAAACATTACGCCCAACTTAATGGGTCCCAATTGCAAATATGTTCCTTATGAGAAGGACTTATCTACCTCTTTTCAAAGCTGTATCTCAAACAGGGTGAGCATGGTGACCTTGCTAAAGTGAAAAACCTCAATAGCGCCACCATGTGGTTGATAAAAAAAATCCCTGCAGTCATTTTTTCCGTATGGTCCTTGTCAACATACACTACCAAGTAGAATTATTATACCATTATTTTTGTAGGCGATGTGTCTATATATGTGCAAAACCCACGCCCCCTCACATGTTCATTGGTCAACAGCATCCATGTTTTTTGACATAATGGTCTGGCTGAAATAACTTTTGAAGACCATGGTCCCTAGATGCCAAATATCAAAGTACGTGAAGATCGGACATTTGGTGCCAGAGGAGATAATTTTTTTGTTTTTCAAAAAATCCAAAATGGCGGACTTTATGGGTCCCAATGGCAAAAATGTTCATCATGAGGAGATACACCTATGTACCAATTTTCAAGACTCTAGGTCACAAGGGGTGGGCGTGGTGAGCTTACAAAAAGTGAACATTTGGAGGCTTGTGACAGTGCCACCATGAGGCCGATATGCATGCCACTGCACCAGAAGTTGCGGCCCTTGGCCCTTTACTACCATAAAAATTTGGGCACCTTTAAGCCATTTTATCTTACAGGAATTTGCAAAAAACACCCTTTTTTGCCGGAAGAATAATAATAATAATAATTAAAGCTGCATTAAGCTATTAGTAGCCAGATTGCAGTTTTTCCAATAGGACACAAGTCCAACTCATGTCCATAGCTGTAAACAATATTACAAGTATGGTTTCTCCTTTTCACTACTATCCTCATGTGGCCAAATGGAAATATATTTCATATAAACTAAACTCACAACCCTAAACTCACAATATAATCACACTTAACCCTCCCAGGTCCCACGTATACGTGGATTTTGCTCATTAGCATAAATTAGCATAAACATGCGGGGAAAAAATCATTGATAAAATTGTATTTTTTTTATTTCTTATATCTAGACATATTCGTGAGGCGTTCCGTATGTGTTCCTATGGGAATCACCGCCTGAGAGGCGAGGGGAGAGGTGCACCAAAACTGACTGAGCGCACAGCGCACATTTCCATAAAACGTTATTACTAGAATCATAGGCTGACTTTTGCTCATATCTAGGTATTCTAACGAAGTGATTAGTACATAGATTGTGTTACATGGGGATAACAGCCTATGTGAGAGAAATAGTAGAGTGTGAAGAACAGACCACCTCTGACTGACCACATAGGTGTACATGTCTAAAAACATCACAAACTGAACTGTAGTAACTAGAATCGTACTTACCTAATATCCAGACAACTTCCACAAAGCGTAGTTTGTATTCCCATGGGGATAAACAGCCAAAAGTATAGTCCACAAAATGGTCACCAACCGAAGCGCAAAATGTAGGCTACATTTCTATGAATATCTTGAAAAGTAAACACTGAAACCATACTGCTGACTTTAGCTTAGATCTAGGTATTCATACGAAGATAACAGCGGTGCGTTTTTTATTATAGGGCTAACCCAGCCTGCGTGATAGGAAAAGGTAAAATGCCACCGGTGACCGGGCGCGAGCACCCTACATTTCCACACATATCCCGAAAAATAAACACCGGAATCGTATGGCTGACTTTAGCTTAGATCTAGGCATTCTAACGAAAAGAATGCTATATAATTTGGTTCCCTTTGGTCAATTCAGTCCGCCTAGTAGATCTGGACAAAAGCGGTCACCATTGCGCATTGGAGTCGTTCTCTGTTTCTTTGTCCCCCGAATCCCAAATGGCATTTGTTCAAGGCTTATATAGCCTAGCATTGACCTCTGTTGCGTAGGAATGATGGGACATCATACAGGTCAGTCCCATGGTAACGATAAACAAGATGGCGACTGCCTCTGATCACTGATCAATAATGTCGATGACCAACGTAGTTTTCGTTCCGTTTATGCAAGATAGCTCTTTATTTTCATCCAAAACATTTTAGAACATATTTGAATGTAATCAAGAGGCCAAGGAAGGTTATTCTGTCCAGGAACACTTTCTACCAGGCAATGTGTATTGACCATTCAGCTCAAACAGCTCTGAGTGATGACCCATCCAGATAAGAAATGAGTACATTGCTATTTATGTTTATTTAAATATCTATATATTTTTTTACATTGTATTACTAATTTTATTCATTAGTTACAGCCTAAATCAATGTAATATGACAATAAATGGATGGAAATATCAGAAAATAACATGTAAACAAAACTTCATAAGGGTTTCAATAAAATTTTATCATACTGTATCGCAGAAATGTTTTTCGTAAAACATTTTTTTGCCTTTCCAACACATGAGGTTTCTAAATAGTGTCCCAGAAGTCTGTTTTTATGTGTTTTTATTGTAGCCAAGGGGGTTGTGATTACCAGGATCCATCATAATAGATTATATCTGTTACAGAAATGAATCTAGGACCCAAAATGTCCAAGTAGTGAAATCCGGCCGAAATCACCTCGGACCATGGAGGGTTAACATCGGTCATTTGATGCAATAGAAGTAGCGTTTGAAGCATTTTTCACAAATTCAGAATTGCCGAAAAAACTTTACGCCTGACTTAATGGGTCGCAACTGCAAATGTGTTCCTTTGGAGGAGATGGACTTATCTACCTCTTTTCAAGGCTGTCTCTCAAATGGGGTGAGCATGGTGACCTTGCTAATGTGAAAAACCTCAATAGCGCCACCGTGTGGTTGATAAAAAATCCCTGCAGTCATTTTTTCCGTATGGTCCTTGTCAACATTTGTACCAATTCTGAGGTCATTATTATATCATATCATTATCCTTATAGGAGATGTCTATATATATGCAAAACCACTCCCCTGCACATGTTCATCTGTCAATGGCGGCCATGTTTTTTAACATAATGGCCTGATTGATATAACTTTTGAAGATCATCGTCCATAGATGTCAAATATCAAAGTGCGTGAAGATCGGACATTTAGTGCCAGGAGTTATTTTTTTAGTGTTTTCCAAAAATTCTAAATGGCCGTCAAACCATTAAAGCAAGGTTAATGAGTCCCAATTGGAAATATGTTCCTTGTAAGGAGGTGGACTTATCTACCTCTTTTCATGGCTGTATCACAAACGGAGTGAGTATGGTGACATTGCTAATGTGAAAAACCTCAATAGCGCCACCGTGTTGTTGATAAAAAAATCCCTGCAGTCATTTTTTCCGTATGGTCCTTGTCAATCAATCAATCAATCAAACAAATTTATTTATAAAGCCCTTTTTACATCAGCAGTTGTCACAAAGTGCTTTTACAAATCACCCGGCCTTTAAAACCCCAAGGAGCAAACAACAGTAGTGTTGAATTTCAGTGGCTAGGAAAAACTCCCTAAGATGGCCAAAATTTAGGAAGAAACCTAGAGAGGACCCAGGCTCAGAGGGGTGACCAGTCCTCTTCTGGCTGTGCCAGGTGAACACGTTAAGAGTACAAATTGTAATAATTAATAAGTGCATGTGGGCTGAGTCCAGAGTCTAGTTAAACTTAGTCCAGGTCGGAAGCATGACCAGATGGACAAGGACAGGGACAACACAGGGAGGGGGAGGTGTTAGCACAGTGGCAGCTGAAATCGTCAGGTATCGTCTTGATCTGCAACACAACCAGGAGGACTTTGGACCGGGACAGTACAGGTCTTTCAAGCCTGGTACTCCTCAGGTGTGGGCCAGGACCTCATGTTCTCCTAAGTTTAAAACTGCAGGAGACAGGAAAAATTTAGAAAATGCATTCCTTAGATCTACAAGGATTTATAGTGGAGAAGGAGAACTGACCCTACTCCCCCAGCACAATAATATAGCAGCGTAAGACCTTGGGGCTGAGACAGGGGGGTCCGGTGACACTGTGGCCCTATCCGGGGGAGGCCCCGGACAGGGCCCAACAGGCAGGAAATCAATCCACCCACATTGCCA
>JACXGI010013391.1:8532-21036 GCA_016801175.1 Esox masquinongy | reverse complement strand
TGGGTGGGTGGGTGTGTGGGTGTGAGAACATACTCCTTGGCAGATCTATTGTTTCTATGGGACTGTAGCAACAGCTTGAGTTTGTCAAGGTTTCAGACACTGAGGAATTTTTAGTGCGTTTAACGTCAATGAAACAGAGGTTGCAGGAAATATCCCTGAGTGTGTTCCAGCCAGTGAGAGAGTGTGTGCGAGTGTTTACAGAGGAGTAGGCAGAATCAAGGCCTTTGAAGAGTGGAGGGGTTGGGGGAGTGGCACATGGGGTGAACCCCACCTTCACATACTCGCTGGCTTCTTGTTGAATGTCTCACTGGACCCCGTCCCTGACAACAAACACACACACGCACACTCCTTTAACGTCTACAACACACCATCTCCTCTCCCGATACATTTGATGAAGTTCATAGAACTTCATCGCGTTTGATACTCTTTAGGCCAAAGCATGTTCTCCCCTGTTTTGGTTTTCTGGATGGAACTCAACACTCTAGTGTTGTTTTCTTTTCACTTTGGCTGTTTGGCTGTGGTGTTGTAGCTGAGGTCATTGTAGAGTTGTCAGTGTAATTCTATTGTCCTGTGATATTAGTGCAGATGTTATTGACAGAGTGGCTGAGTAGCAGACCTATGGCTCTTTTCCACTGCATGGTACCAGCTCAAATATACTCGCCTCGATTCTACTCGCTTTGAGAGCTTTTCCACCACTATGTACCAGCTCGAATCAGCTCTACTCGCCCTGCCTTTTCTGCTTTTCCATTGGGCAAAAGTTACGATAGTACCTGGTACCAGATACTTTTTTTTAGTACCTGCTCCGTCGAGGTTCCAATCGAGCTGAGGCGATACCAAAAGATGACAAGAAAACACAGCCTTATGATTGGACAATATTGGACTCGTCACTCACTGCGACATGGGACATTTTGCATAAACTGATGTAAACCCAGCATGCAGCAAAACAAAACAAGCCGTTCAGCTGTTAGCCGTCCAGTGTCAGAGAATGGAATTATTTATACCTTTTAATCGAGATGGAGGAGTCATGTAGGTTGTTCTAAATATGAGTTGGGTTTTTAAGTGTATACATTTAAATCTATCAGAACATTGCAGTTATGTCATCTTTTATACTGCAGGGCGATAATTCTATTCTTATACATTTTCCACTGATTTTCAAACAGGGTATGTGACTGTGTCATCCAGATTTAGTTTACTTTTGATTTGCCACTTTACGTTTAAAAGCTTGTCTGTTTAAAAGAAATTTGATGGAGTTCATTCAATAGATTTTTCTGTTCACTGCAGGGTTTACGTTTGCCAATGCCTGCTTTTTGCCGGTATCAGGTGTAGTTGTACAATATCCTTCATTGTTGTTCCCGTGTGTGTCGCGTTGAAGGTGGCGTCACGGCAGTTTTCCTGTGATGTCACTATGGGCGGGTACAGGGTACTATCTGCAGTGGAAAACGAACCAAGGTGAGGCGTGTGGAGCCGAGTCGAGCTGGTACTAAGCAGTGGAAAAGCTCCCCTGGTAGAATCGAGCCGAGGCGAGTAGAGTTGAGCCAGTACCATGCAGTGGAAAAGAGCCACTAGAGATTAAACCCAAACATTAGAGGCAATGCGTAGCCCCGGAATCTTCAGTACTGAGAGATTATGGGCATGAAAAGTAATTGAACTAAGCTTGACACAATACATGATAGTACTAAGTGACAGCTGAACAAAGGACACTAGGTAGGACATGTGATGCCCCATTACTGATGGGTCCCACACATTCTGTCCATACCACCTGTCCATACCACATGTCCATACCACCTGCTAGGAACTGTGCATGTCATAAGACTAAGAATAGAGACCCTGGACCATAGGGGAGGTTGGAACATACCATACAAGTGTATTTTGTAGGATAAACCTTTCTTATAATAGACTGTTATGGTTGGCTATGAACACTGACCGCCTCCTATGTGTTCTGGTATAAAAGACTGTGTTAACTTTGTAATTATTGGAGAACATGTAAGACCTATGGAAGATGAACATCTTGGACTCATGCTAATAAGAAAAAGTTCTTCCCTGACTTCCTGTTTTATGATTTTGTGCATGGATCAGATCAAAAGTGGACAGAATTTAACCATACAAACACTAGACAGACAGTGACAATTATAAAACCTCAACACCGATCTGAGCCATTCTCGCTGTCTGTCTCCAGAAGGCCTCATCAGTGACCCTAAACACATTTCTGGGCATAGAATAGCCCATATTTAAAGAAACTGGTAATTTAGCAAAAACACTTCTTCGTCCTCTGGCTCCTCCTCTCCCACAAGCTTTCCATGGTGAGGGCCCAGATCTACTGGTTAGGAAGAGTCAGTAACAGAGCTACTGAGTGACAGTAAAATAAAACACAAGTGACAGAGGAGAGAGAGACGGTGGAGAATAGCGGAGGGAATGGGTGGAGGAACAATGAAGTTAAGGACAGAGCCTTTGTGTCAGGGCATAATGAGCGGCCTCCGAAGCCAGAAGCCTCCTCCTGAAATACGCCCGTTAGAGTTGACCTACCCTGGGGAGGTCCTGTCTCCAGCCAGCCGGACACTTTGTGTCAGCTGAACTTCCCATGCTCTCGTTTCATGGTTATATATGGGTGGAAGACCGAGAGGTGGAGGAGAGAGCGGAAAGAGAAGGAGACTGATAAAGCACAGTGGCCCTACCCTGCCATCTGTATACCCATACCACCAAACACAGTAGATTAACACATCTACCAAATGCACTAGATTAACACCTGTGGTGCGAACACAACACCGCCTGCTGCATCGTTGTCGCACCAACACCCCCAAAGATGTTCCAGCACCTTCCAGGGGAATTTCAACTCTTTCCGTTTAATCTTTAGACTTTCTTCATTCGAGTCAATATACAAGCCTCTCGTTCAGGCTAGGTGGCTGACATGTTTTAGACTTGTAAACATGTGGTTTAAATTAAGTGTATTTATAATTACTAGGCATATATAATGTGTATTTCTTAATGTATTTAAAACTACAGTAGGTCTGGTTACAGCTTCAACACGACGAGATAGAAGTGTTTTGCTGGACAGCTGCAGTGGAGTACTTGAACTGCAGAGCATAAAAAAAAATGTTTGTTGGCATATTATAGACGTGTTAAATTTCGCTCTCTTCTCTGCATCTTTGCTCAGTTTGCTCTATCGTTCTGCACCTTTTGCCGGTTCCCTTACGAAATGTTCATTGAGGAGGGAAGTAGCTGCCTCTGTTTCGCGTGCCAACAGGAGGCTGTTGTCAGAGTTACTCCCTCGTCGAGAGGTGGGGTGAGTGTGAGGGGAGAGTGGCTCATGCAACCACCCACGCACCTCGCCATAGACTAAAATAGACATGAGAGTTTGATATCAGGATGTGTTGTAGGCTTCATTTATAATTGATTACATTTCTTTTTTGCTATAAATCTACACACAGTACCTAGTAGTGAAAAAAAGGAACACAAATTAAAGTAAAAACAAAAATATATTGTGTGTACATAAGTATTCAATAATTTGTATAAGCACCTTTTGCAGCGATCACAGCTTTGAGTCTTCATGGGCAAACCTCAACAGCTTTGCACACCTGGATTTGGGCAGTTTCTCCCAATCCCCTCAAGCTTTGTCAGATTGAATGATGTGCATCGGTGAACTACGATCTTCATGTCTCCCCCCAAATGTTAATTGGGGTTTAACTCTGGGCTTTTTCTGGGCTACTGAAGAACATTCACAGAGTTGTCCCGAAGCAACTCCAGAGTTGTCTTGCCTGTGTCGATCAGGTCGTTGTCGTTCTGAAAGATGAAGCTTAGCCCCAGTCAGAGGTTTTCTTCAAGGACCTTTCTGTATTTTGCTCTGTTCATCCTCCAGAGAATCTCTTTCCTCATGCCACTATCAGAGTCCTTGTGGCATGCCATATGCCTTTTACTCAGGAGTTGCATCTGTCTAGACAGGCTGCATTACTGCCTGGTACAACAGCTGCTCTGCTGCAGCCCGCAAGTCTGTCCAGAGGGTGGTAAAGTCTGCGGAGCGCATCATCGGCTGCCATCTCCCCTCCGTGCAAGGCATCTACCATACATGATGCCTGAGGAAAGCACGGAAAACATCATCAAAGATCACAGCCATCCAGGCTATGGTCTGTTCACACTGCTGCCGTCTGGCAGACGCTACCGGAGAATCGGAGCACGCACTTCCAGACTCAAAAACAGTTTTTTCCCTCAGGCCATAAGGCTCCTCAATCAGTAACACTGATCCATGATCATAATGATCACACACGTACTTTCTGGATGCTCTTTCAGGTACTTTTAATGGGCTTTAGAATATTCCTTTGCAAGTACTATTCATAAGCATATTACACTCATATGTATCTATAATACTCAATACTTCTACCATACTGTTCATACTCCCCATCCTACTCTTTCAAATTTATTCTTGTTTGCATTTTGTATGTATATTCAATACTACTACCAATATTGCTGCTAGTTTTCAGTACTCTTTTTAAACTGCTGCTATGCGCAATGTTATGTATATTATTGCTTTATCCTCTTGCTATATTTTTTAATTTTTCTTCTTAAATTCTCACTACATAGTTGTAGTGTGCTATCCCACTATTCAAAAGCTTATTGCATTCATATGTATCTATAATATTCAATAACACTACCAATTGCTGCTAGTTCACACTGTTATGTATATTACTGCCAATCTTGCCATACCTATATGTTCAATAATACTACACAGATTGCAGCTAGTTTACAGTACTCTTTGTTTTAAACTGCTGCCAGTGTACAGTGTAATGTATATTGTTGCTTTATTTTATTATTATTTCTGTCTGGCTATATTTTTGCTTATATACTTTTCTTCTTAACTCTCACTACGTAGTTGTCGGGTGCCATGTCACAAGAATTTCCTTGTACAGTCTATTAGCAGGGCACATCTTGACGTGGCAATATTTGCCCACTCTTCTTTGCAAAAGCGCTCCAAATCTGTCAGATTGCGAGGACATCTCCTGTGCACAGCCCCCTTCAGATCACCCCACAGATATTCAATTGGATTCAGGTCTGGATTCTGGCTGGGCCATTCCAAAACATTAATCTTCTTCTGGTGAAGCCATGCTTTTGTGGATTTGGATGTGTGCTTTGGGTCGTTGTTGTGCTGAAAGGTTAACTACTTCTTCATCTTCGGCTTTCTAACGGACGCCTGAAGTTTTTGTGCCAAAATTGCCTGGTATTTGGAACTGTTCATAATTCCCTCCACTCTGACTTAGGCCCCGGTTCCAGCTGAAGAAAAACAGCCCCAAAGCATGATGCTGCCACCACCATGCTTCACTTTGGGTATGGTGTTCTTTGGGTAATGTGCAGTGTTGTTTTTGCGCCAAACATACCTTTTGGAATTATGGCCAAAAAGTTCAACCTTGGTTTCATCAGACCATAACACATTTTATCACATGCTTTTGGGGGACTTGATGTTTGTTTTTGCAAACTTCAGCCGGGCTTGGATGTTTTTCTTTGTAAGAAAAGGCTTCCGTCTTGCCACCCTACCCCATAGCCCATTCATATGAAGAATACGTAATAGTATGTAATGGTATGTAGGACACTGAGACAGATATGTTATGACCTGTGTAAACAAGATCTCTTTAAATAAAGAAGCAACTCATGTTTGAATGCAGCTGTACTTGTCACTGGTTCCTTAATAGAAATGTACATTTATTGACACACAACGGGTATAATACTGTGAGAGGTTTTAAAATGACTTTAGTTTATTTTGTGTTTAGATTTGTTTTTGTGGTGTTGACACATGTAGCACACAGCCAGTACTTGCCAGAAATTCCTGCAGTTTATTTAATGTTGTTGTAGGCCTCTTGGAAGCCTCCCTGACCAGTTTTCTTCTTGTCTTTTCATCAATTTTGGAAGGATGTACAGTTCTTGGTAATGTCTCTGTTGTGCCATATTTTCTCCACTTGATGATGACTGTCTTCACTGTATTTCATGGTATATCTAATGCTTTGGAAATTATTTTCTACCCTTCTCCTGACTGATGTCTTTCAACAATGAGATCCCTCTGATGCTTTGGAAGCTCTCTCCGGGCCATGGCTTTTGCTCTGAGATGCAACTAAGAAAATGTCAGGAAAATCCTACTAGAACAGCTGAACTTTATTTGTGATTAATTAGAGTCACTTTAAATGATGGCAGGTGTGTAATGACTTCTATTTAACATGAGTTTGAATGTGATAGGTTAATTCTGAACACAGCCACATCCCCAGTTATAAGAGGGTGTGCACACTTATGCAACCAGGTTATTGTAAGGTTTTTATTTTTCATTGTTCCCCCTCAAAGATTTCAGTTTGTTTTTCAATTGAATTGTTCACATTATAGGTCACATTAAAAGTGGAAAGTTCTGACATGATTTATCTTTGTCTCATTCTTTTACATCACAAAAACCTGGCATTTTAACAGAGGTGTGTAGACTTTTTATATCCACTGTATAGACATCACAAGGGTGATCAAAGGAATCACGATGCCTCTGAGCTCAACTTAGAGTGTCATGGCCAAGGGTCTGAGTACATAATGCGTTTCAGTTTTTCATTTTCAATAAATTGGCACCAATTTCTAAAAACATGTTCTTGATTTGTCATTATATGGTATTGTGTGTGGATTGATGGCAAATAAAATATATTTAATCAATAACACAAAATGTGGACAACTCCCAAATACTTTCTGAAGACACTGTACAGTATATATCCGTTTGTACATGGGAGTTTCCGTCTGTGTAGCATACGTGTGTGTATGACACATGGGTTTACACAAAGTAGCAGTCAAACAACCTTGTGTCTGTATAGTATCTGTTTACAAGAGGCAGATAAAGAGGCATTTAAACTGTTGCCAGGAACACTTGTCTGTTGCAGCGGATCCAGACCATGTTGGCTGGTTCAGGGCCTGTCAACTCTTCGCAGCTGTACACACACTTCCATTCTGTAGGGAGGACAGGAGCCCGGAGGATTTGAGGCGGACAGTTGGACAGTGGAGAAGAGAAAGGAGCCATGATAAAACACAACCAATCTCCAACGGGGGAGAGAGAACGAGGCTGTGAATGTAATTACGTACCTTTGCCAGGAAGAAAAAGCCGGACACCAGAGAATGTGTGACCGTGTGAGAGAACAGATGGGATAGGTGACCCTTTCAGAGGATTCAGTATGATGGCAGACTTTCATCGTCCATTTCCCACTGGAGATTGACAGAATAAAACACGTTTTGTTGTTTCAAACAGACTTGTGATGCAAAAACAACAGTGCAGATGTAGTGTTTGTCTGATGGTTTAGACCAAGAAGACTGTTTAGTCTTAAGGTTTGTCAGCCTGTGTTGAGGAAAATGACCCCTAAATTAACTTCTCACTATATATATTATTATTATTTTAATTTTTTTTATTTTTATTTTTTTTTTTGCAGTAGGATTTTCAGGGCATTCAAACAGATTTCATGAGATTCTGATGTAATATATAATTATTCCATCAATCCTCATGGAATCATCTACCTGAGACATGATACATTACTGCCACCAGCAGACAAGTTGACCATCTTCATTCCTCAGATATACGATTTTTATTTTTCTATTTCATATTCATAAATGAGAATGGGTTCTCAATCAACTGACGTGGTTAAATACCTGCTAAATAATAATACAATGAAGCACAATGTGATAGGGGCAATGTGAGGGCAATTCTGAAAAGTCTTAAAAAAAACGGGAAGGAGGAAAAGGAAACTTCAAAGCCCTCGCAAAGAGTGCTGTAGTGATTCTCGGTGCGAAAAACTGTTGCCAAACAGTGCTTTACTTATTAATGAGGAAGGGAGAAAAGTGAGAGGACAGCGAGGAGATAGAAGAGTTAGAGAAAAGGAGGTACACGTTTGAGGAGAGGAAAGCGTTGTAGAGGTGGTTAGAGGGACTGGAAAAAGAGAGTGGAAAAAGGAGAGAAGGGGAGCGGTGGCATGAGGGAAACAGGGTCTTAAGTCAATAGTAGAATAAAAAAACACTAAATTACCCTTGAATCAATTCTCCAAAGAGCAGGACCTCTTGGTTTCAGGCTATGAACTGCAATGAAGATGAATGTATCTGTGTTTGAAGCAATTCATGGCCAGTCTGCTAATACTAGCTAGCATGTCAACACTCTTCCTAACATGAGATGAAAAGGCTGGTGGTCAACAAATAGTGACCTGTGGCACCATATTCAGGCTATAGCATATTAAATGTGTTGGACATGGTTTACAAAGGCAAATATCTGTCTATATAAAGTCCTACACTGCGGTGTATGTCAGAGCAAAAACCAAGCAATGAAGCCCAAGAAACTCTCTGAACATCTCACAGATAAAATTGTGTCAAGGGATAGATCTGGGAAAGGTTACAAAAAATTGCTGAAGCATTGAACATTCCTAGGAGCACAGTGGGCCATCACTGTGAAACAGTCCATCACTGTGAAATGGGAGAAGTTTGGAACCACCAAGACCTCTTCCTAAAAGCTGGCGGTCAGGCCAAACTAAGTTATCGGCCAAGAAGGGCCTTGGTCAGGGTGGTGTCCAAGAATCCAAACTATTAAGCCTGAATGCTAAGCGAAACATCTGGTGAAAACAAGGTACCACTCGTCACCTAGCTAATAACATCCATACGGTGAAGTAAGGAGCAGGGAACATTGTGCTATGGGGATGCTCCTCAGAAGCAGGTACTGAGAGACTGGTCAGGATGAATGTAGCAAAACATAGAGAGGTCCCTGAAGAAAGACCAGAGAGGTCTGATCCAAAGCACACTGGACCTCAGACTGGGGTGAAGAGTCATCTTTCAGCACGACAATATGGCTTTGGGACAAGTCTGTGAATGTTCTTCATTGGCCCATAAAAAGCCCAGACTTTAACCACACTGAATCTGTGGGGTGACCTGAAGATCACCGACATACATCCCATTCAAACTAACTGAGCTTGAGAGGATCGGCAGGGAACAATGGAAGAAACTGCCCAAATCCAGGTGTGCAAGCCGGTAGAGGCATACCCAAAAAGATTGAAATCTGTGATCTCTGCCAGAGGTGCTTCTACAAAGTACTGAATAAAGGGCCTGAATACTTATGTACATCGATATTTTTTTTATTTATTTTTTTATATATTTTTTTGATAAAGATTTATAAAGTAGCACGCATTTAGGGTTAGGAATCTGACAAATTTAAAGTTAGGGAAAAGGATACTTTCTCAAGGCACTGTAGGTATAATTCAACCGCCTTAGTAGCGTTACTGTCAGTGTTAGCTAGTCAGGTAACAAATTAAAGTGGCTGATGAATTATCATGCAAAGCATTTACTGTTGTGACAGTTATGTTAACAGTGAGATGTGAGGCAGTGGAGCTTTTATTGTAACAATAATAGTGTTTTGGTTTACTTAAGATTACATGAAAATGTTATGGTATTACATGACGGGAGCACCTCACAGTATGTAACCTTCTTTGGCGTGGTTACAGTAAACCATCATGTGTATCTTCACTCCGTAAATAAAGAGGAAGAGGGCAGTGGTTATGACACAGAGGTTGTAGGCTGGGTTTGTAAATCATTAGTTTAATATTGCACAGTCTGTACTACGCTGATACACTAGTGAACAGGATGAAGCCTAAAGTTTGAAATTCACCGGCCTGTCTTGGAAATGTACCTGACTTTCCTGGCTGTATTGTGAGTTAATTAAATGGACTATACTTGTGTGTGTTATGTGTGCACGTGCCTATATGCGTGTGCATGTGTGGGTGATAAGGAATCATGTCCCCCATGGGGACATGTTCCATGCTCGCCCAAGCACAGACGATGGTGTGTTCAGTGAAGTGTACTCCTTAACCCTATAGAGCACATCCGGTATTAATAGACCACTTGTGTTCATGACTGCTCGTGTCTCGTGAAAGTGGTAGTTTGGATTTGCGCATTTGTATGAATTTACTGTGTATTCCGGCGTTTCTGTTTCAGTCTCGCAGTTTCTCCACAAAAGAGTCCACAGCGATTTACACGCTTATCTCTTTGTACCTGGAAGTTTGAGTGTGAATGTGTGTGCATGCTGAAGTTTATGCGTCTCATACAGTCTCCTAAGGTCCAATTGTACTGTAAGTACCTCGAGTGTTGTTAACAATCTAGCTCATTTATCACAGAGCCATATAGTATAGAGCTGGAGGGCTGAAAGGCACAGGGTGAGAGAAGAAACAGATTCTAATGTGCAGCACAGATCACTGAATAAATTACCTGACATTGTCTGAGGCCTTAGCTCTGGTCCTAAATTAAATATTTGTCTTGGCACCAAAAGGACCAAGTCTGTGAGGAGTAATCATATACAAACCCCAGGGTCTTTTCTTTTGGTTTCGAACAGAGATACTTTTCCCTCATACTGAGGTCTGACTGAAGTTAAAGCTTGTGTACGAAATGGCACCACGTTCCTCAAGCAGTCCCCTACTTATTTAATACACTTGATTTGTGGGAAATTCAAGTTCGGGAAATTGCAGACACTTCAAACTGTTTCACATGGCCTGTCCTTAGGGTGTCATTTGGGATACAGAGAAATGCTTTGGCCTTTTTTCCAAAGATGATGGTTCTGTTGTTACAACACCGTTTATCCCCACCACAGCCCATGTTATTGAAGAAATAACTCTGTTCCTGTTGAACGTTGACACAGAGCAAGCCACACCAAACACCCCCAACTAAATATGACTCAGATCAACCCATCGTGGATGGCTGCTGTCCTTTTATCCTCTTATTCTCTCCTGTTTATCTCTCCTGTGATCCTCTCCTTTGCTTCGATTGAGTCGTCTCTCCCTTTCATCCCCTCCGTCTTTCTTTCCTCTTCTCGCATCAGTGAGCACGTTCGGCAACACACTTCTCCCGGTGTGACCCCGCGGAGTACATCACACGTAGACAACCAACCGTGGGCGACAATGTTTTCCCGGTGCTGCCGCCACCGCCACGGGCCACCGTGGGCAGCGTAGCAAAACGCGGAGCAGGGCAGGATATCGGACAGGCATGAGGAACGGAGGTGGCGGCTGGTGATATTCACTGCGCTGTCCAAGTATGGACAGGATGCCTATCGGAGGCCTGACTACAAATCAATAGAGCCCAGTGAGGCAGTGTTAGAGAAGCAGGAGTGCCTGGAGGAGTAAGGGGGTCTGTTGCTGAGGAGTATGGCTACAAGACGTTCCCTATAAACTTCAGCGAGTGACTGAGTGCAGACCAGCCCTCATTCCCTGGCAGCCTCAGGTACTTCCAAACAGTTGGGGATACTCCACTCTGTTCTCGTCTGTTTTCGATTCCTCTGCCCGATATAAACCAGCGTGGAGGAGCGAGAGAGACGAGAGAGACGATCAGACAGTCTGCGTAGGAGTTACAGATCATAGACTACGTTTTCTACTTCGAAGGAGCTGGATTTGTACCAAGACTAAACTCTCAAAACGTTCCTAAAATGAACAGCTTATTTACTTACTGAACGATTTTCATTGTTATCAGCAATTAGTTATATCCCCAGAGTCCCTCCCAATGTGGGAGAGTTTAAAAGTAATGCTTTTTTATGTTTATGTGCATTAGAAAGATTTACATATTTGAGATTTTGTGGTTTTGGTGAAAAAATAAAGTAAATAAGCTTTATGTGAAGATAGGACTCCCCTCGGGCAGAAAAGGCAGGTTTGTTTCTCTAAGTAAACTCCGTAATCCACAATAGGAGAAAATGCTACAGACAACCATAAGGCGCTGTTATGCAACACAGCCTACGACTGATAATTTCTGTCAAATTATAAAACATTGCTGCTTCTCCATTATACTGTACAAATTGCTTACGTAACTAGGTTCCAGGGTCGTGACCCTCAGTAACTTCCTGTCAGACACAACAAATAGCCCATCTGGGAAACACAAACATGACACACAAACAAAAGAGGGGAACTTCCTTTCACTAGCCCATGCCAATAGCTGAAGGTATGGGGCACCTGGGTATAAATGTACAGTTCTTGATATTGTATAGTGTGGTTAAAAATTTGCTACCTATTGAGCTTGTTATTTACTGAGGCAAGGTTAATGCTTTAGTCAGGAGTTTGAACCTACTGTAGCAGGATGCTCCATGAGGGAATGAGCCTCATGACGCTGCACTCTTCCATCTCCGTATAGACCAAACAGACTGCTCCCCACTCTTGATCTACAGTATGTGTCTGCATCACTCTGACAGGGCTGAAGAAACAGAGTAATGGTGGAAACGGAGCTGCACTTCCTAACCTCTTGCCAAATGTATGACCACATTAGAGCCTCACAATCCTCAGATTATACATACACTCAACGGATTCGAAATCAAACATTGAGAGACGTACGTATTTGTTAGGCAAAATTCCACAATGTCCAGTCACAGCAGCACAGTTTCTGACCTGTTGCCACAAGGAAAGGACAACCAGTCGGTTGACACTGACACATGCCCTCCTCTGACACTGACACATGCCCTCTAATGACACTGACACATGCCCTCTAATGACACTGACACATGCCCTC
>JACXGI010013390.1:0-21000 GCA_016801175.1 Esox masquinongy | reverse complement strand
CCTCCCTACAGCCTGACTCCCCCTGCGACTCCTCCCCTCCCTACAGCCTGACTCCCCCTGCGACTCCTCCCCTCCCTACAGCCTGACTCCCCCTGCGACTCCTCCCCTCCCTACAGCCTGACTCCCCCTGCGACTCCTCCCCTCCCTACAGCCTGATTCCCCCTGCGACTCCTCCCCTCCCTACAGCCTGACTACTCCCTTGGTCATCACCATGGCCCTATCACCTCCCTGATCCCAACCTTCTCAATTAGACCTCCACCACCCTGATGGAGGCACACGTCCAGTGAGGCTCCCTGTTTTAAACCTGGTCCTAGCCCGCTGATGTTGACCAATCTGGAGTGACCCCGCCTCTCTGATCCGATAGGTCTCAGCAACGAGTATCTAGAGGGTGATTTGTGATTGGACAAGAGACTCCGAGCTAGAGGCTGAGTAGTATCACAATGATGGATGCCTCCTGTGGTCAAAAGGCCATTTGAACATAGATGTCACCTTCATTTTAATGTCAACTGTATGAGACTGACAAATTTATGGCCTGGAACTTCCTTGTGACCCGATTAGTGGTGTCCAACCAAGTCATTTGCTATCAAATTATATGATTCTGAAGGAAATGGAGGCGCTGTATACCGTGAAATATACAGGAAGACCTTCACGATCTCTCGACTCATCCTTACAGAGCACCTGGAAAATGACATCACTTCCTGTCTTAAATAAACCACACCCATGATCACCTTGCCATGTCTATGCCCACGGTAACACCATGTTTCCTGGTATGGTGTTATGGTTGAAGGAGCCTTGAATGTTGTTTTGACTTTATTTTTGCTTTAACTTCACACAGTACTTGAAACAAACACGAGTAGGGTTAACAATAATGTTCAGGTTTGACTGGAAAGTTGGAAGAAACATACAAACAGAATGGCCCAAACTTACCAGACCTTTGCACCACCAGACAATGGCAAGTTTAGTGAGCTTTAGCAGTTGTTTATATTAGGATGCTATTTTATTGTACTAAAGTGACTATTTAAGGTTGAAATATACACATCATCCTAGAGGGGAAGATCTCTACTGTACTATGTTAATTCACGTTCCTACAGCTACATGTTGTTTACATGTCTTGTATGATTCCCAAATGGCTCCGTTCCCTATGGTCTGAATTATAAACCAAGTCATCCTGTGTAATGAGCGCTGCAAACGATTCCATTTTCTCAGTAAAACTCAACTACTGAAAGTGACACCTTCGCAGTAATGAAAAATCCCTAAAATTGTATTTGCTTCTAAATTAACTAGAATCCCACTAATCCGACAGTGTCACAATGTAATTGGGGTACTTTTCATGCTTGTTTGTGGTTAATTGTCAGTGTACAAGGTGATTATAATTACACATCCAGTCCCCTGACAAACCATTGTGCGGCGGCTTAATCTAAATACCTATTTCAGGATCAGATCCGCTGTAATTATATTGGTCCATTCAAACCAGGCTGGGGAGTATGTCAACCTTTCCATCCAGGTTTTGCTTAGGGCTCATCTGCTGTGAATATACATAACCTGATTCTGGAACTCAGAGCCGACATCTGGAGACTGGATCCCACAACTCAATGTGAACCATTAAAGGAGTGTCAAATCCGTGTGAACCATTAAAGTTGTGTCAAAGCTGTGTGAAACATTTAAGGCCAGTTTCCCTGACATGCATCGGGCACAGTTGAACATTTTTAAATGCAACCCCACTGACCATGCCCCCCCCCGACTAGACTGTCAGGGAAACGAGAGCTTGAAGATAGCAGGAAACAACCCAATTGCAGCCCGTCACCCACCACTTCCTTGTGACCTGCATTCTGGTGAGAAGTTGGAAGGGGGAAATTAATCCTAAATATGCATGTTGGGTGCGGAGATCCACATTCCTTCATACGTGGTTCCTCTCTAACATTGACTACAGGTTCAAAGACGGCGTTAAACCGGTAGAGGTCCGGTGGTTCTGTTTCGCCTCAGCGAACTGCACCCCCCGTGTCCCAGCCCTAGGTCACTGAGTGCAATGAAAAAACGGAGTGGCCCTGGCTGCAAGGCCCATATAACATTTTAGATATGAAGTAGGTAAAATGTTAAGCATTAACAAATACAAACAAGGTTTCACAAAAAACGGGTCAGAAACGACTGGTCCAATTTTATACAATTTTATTACTGGACATGGCAACAAAGATGCAGAAGTCAAAAACAGTAATTTCAAAAAACTGGAAAAACAAAAATATACATTTGATAATCTGAACAAACATCCAGTAAAACCGTTGTTTACCTAAGGCTCAATATTTCTCCCTCCTATTTCTCTTTAACACCCCAAAACCCAGCTTTTGACCTTTTCTACACCTCCCCCCCACCACCTTTGACCTCTGCCATGAAACACCTCACTTTTAAAGGAGAGCACATCACACCCCATGAAGAGAAAACTGAAGAATAGCTATCAAGGGGAAATACGTAGCTTCTGATTAATTAAGAAAGAAAGAAAAAAAGTAGCAAACTCCAATTTCTACTGCTGAACGACTGAAAGAGCCTGACATTTCAAAGTCAGAGTCCCTGGACACTTCACAACAATCTCAAGCATTGGTGGTTCGGGACAACGCACGCGGTAACAACACGCCCTAATTATCACGACAGTAGCCGCGTCTCAAATGGGACTCTATTCCCCATCTAGTGCACTACTTCATTTGAGCACAGCATGCGGGGCTCTGGCTGAAGTGCACTAGGCAGGGAGCAGGGTGCCGTTTCAGTGGCGGCAAGGGGCAAATGAAGGGCATCATCATGAAGAGAGATGTGGGGGTGCACAACAAGCCATCTCTTCAGTCACAAGACAACTAGGCAGAAAAAACTACGGCATTTCATTTGAACTTAAAAAGTATTGAAAGAGAGAGAGACACGAGAAATCCTGTACTGAAGAACACATCCCTAACTAGCAAACAGCACGTTAGACTTTGCAAATCACAGAATCTGCATTTCATTGCTTTTAAGTTTTGTTTACCTTATCGGGAGCTTGAACGACTGTCACCTACATCACCTGGATCTGCGGGCCCACCAGACAGGCGTGGCGGCCCGTGGCAGTCTCCGTTACGGGAGGGACAAACTACAACAGCCAGCCTTTGGACATGTTCCATTTCCTGACTAGGACCTACTAGATCTAGAATGTGGAACCAGATCTAGAATGCGGAACCAGATCTAGAATGCGGAACCTCTTCCAGCAGCATCTGAGTGGGAGGTGAAGGGAGGCAGCAGGGGTTTACAAGAGAACACCGTAACAGGCAGTGCAAGCATTGTGGCAGGGGCAGTGTAGAAGATATTCACAGCTTTGCATCACACCAACGATCAGTTCACCAACAGCAACATCATTTTATAGGGTCATACGGCATTGTGTAACTTGCATAACGTTTGTGGTCTCATTAGTATTTAGGCATGAATGCACATAGGACTGACTGTCTAATAACAGGCTATTGAACTGCATGCATTTGGCTTCGTCGTATCATGTTTAAGTACAGGGGCTACAGCTCTATGCAGGACTAGTCACACTGGAGACTTACCAGGAGCGTTACATTGGTGCGTTGGACTAAAGCACTTGGGACCATTTTCAGACGTGAGATACGAAGATTTAACGTGCAGTTCCTCGTCTGACTGAAGTCTGTTAGGTCAACTTATCTCAAGTCTGAACAGGGCCCCAACACTGTTCATCAATAACAAGATCACCTCTGAGAAAGGTCATTACTGTGGTTGAAGACTGCCTTCTGCAAATTGTACTACGATAAGTCAGGAAAGAGAAGCCATCGTGAACGAAGTAACATTGGCGGAGACAAACTGCTGGTGCTAAACAAAATGATGTACCATGCAAAATCATTCATCACCGTCAGAATAGTACTTCATCTACATATGAACTGGCTGGTGATTACCTACCTAAACATGGCTTAGTAAAAATCCTAGGCACAGCTAAATTGAGCATGTTACTTAACAGCAAAGGTAGTGGGGTACATGGTCGGTACATTTAGGGCATGAATTAATCACACGTGGCTCGTTACAAACCATAGCTATATAATGTCAGAACACAGGTGTTTCTCAGGTGTGCTTACCTGTGTGACTGCCAGCTGAACCTAAAGGTCAAGGTCTGGGATTACAGTGACACTGCAAAGATCACAGGTATCATAGCACACTGTTTGCCGTCACTTCACTCAATTGGGCTCAGTTAAAAAACAGCCTTGGTTCAGATACAGTACAAGAACAGAGCTCAATATCAGTAGAATGACATGTCAGAGATAATGGAATTATCTGCTTGCTTTTAGAATCAGAAGCACTTCTAGAACATTCTACTGGGCAACAACCCAACATGCTGATGATTTAGAGACATCAATGAACAGCATAGAAACACCTTCAACATGCTGCCATGGGGAAACGAGAACATTTCAGAGACTGAATCACACGATTACTAGAGTCACAATAGTTTTCTAACAGCAACTTAAATTCATGTACTATCAAATAGCATTTAATCAAATAATGCATCAATAAATCAATAATTAGTTCCCATGTTATGGCTTATAAATGGCACTTCAAAAGTCACCTAATCAAAAACTTTCTAACATTAGCTGAATGCTTTATGCAGCGCCTAATTGATCTAGTACTTACACTGCAGTTCAGAGTTCTAACAGAACAGTCCGACTGGGTTTGTGTAACTTCCTACCTACAAAACAGAGCTCAGAGTAGAACACAAACTACAATGCAATATTCAATGTAAGATACAGTGTCTAAATGCACAGTCATGGATTTATTGCAGGGGAAATCGTCAAAATTGGCAAAAAAAATCTTTTACGTTTGTTCAGGATATACTGTACTTTAGTTTCAAAAGTTACGATACTTACCCAGTAGTTTTTTTTAAGGGGAAAAAAATAACGTGCAATCTGACATACTTTATCAATCATCGGTCAAAGAAATACATTGACAGCGAGACAGTAACTGGGTTTGTTATATAGTCATTGCAGTATTGCATGTACTGACAGAAACTGGGTTTGTTATATGTAGTCATTGCAGTAATGTACTTACAGAGTAGGAGGTCAAAGGTCAAATCTGTTGGCTGTTGATACCGCTCAGACCACCCTTCGACCCTACAAACAACCTACGTCCTGAAGCCGGTCAGACCACGAGTAGAACAGTGCATGGGCAGAGCAAAAATAAAAATACCACTTTTGCATTTCACGGTTTTTATAGTATCAAAATTGTTTGTATCTTTTAGAAAAAGGCCAGCAAATACATTTTAAGTTGGGGAGAGAACAAACGTTTGAATGCAATGCAATGTGTTTCAATACATCAGGACATAACGCCACTTTACCTGCCCTGGAAGACAGAGGGAGCAGCAAAAAATACACTAATTATAACCAATGCAACATTCTGGATTTTTTAAATTATAGTCATTTATATATATATATACTTGCTCCGCTTACCGCTTGTCTAAAGCTCGGCTGTGAGGGAGAAAGTTGCTCTCATTATATAAAACAGTGCAGCACTCTAAGTTACCTCAGAATCAGTTTGACGCTGCGTCTCGAAACGACACCCCATTCCCGACGAAGCTTTTGGACCGAGCCCCGGGGGCACCGCGCAGGGGACGGGGTGTCGTTTGGGACAAAGCCAGTCTGCCCACCAACATCGGATCAGTTAACGGTCCGAGAGATGCCACAACAGAATACTGCAGGTAATGCATGAGGCCAATCAGAAGTACTACCAACCCCCTAGAAAAAGACATCAGTCTAATCCTACAGTACTGTATTCACAGCGACGGGCATCAAGAGATGTAAAAACAAGGGCCATCATGTAAACAAGAATCAAGACAGGAGAATAATTAAACAGTGGTCCTAGAACAGAACCTCGAGTAAAACCAGAAACATGACCTCGGTCAAAAGAGGCAGAGCACATTATCTAAATAAAACACTACTAAATTACAAGATGCTGTGTAGACAGTTGAAGACAGGACAGTGCACCTTTCTGGCGATCAGTAAAATCATTTGGACAGTCAAAGAGAAAGATGAGAGAAGGGGAGGGGCTTCATATCCTAACGAGTTTCCATTGCAGGGAAATTAAAAGGGTACATGATTTAAGTTCATATTGTCATCTATTACCATCCCAACTTACCAACACAGGTTTCACTTTGTTTTATTGCAAAACACAACAGGCATTTTTTATTTTAAAACGGAGATGATGGTTTTACATGGTAAACGACTAGCTAAAGTGAATATAAACATGAGCGCTAACCACATAGCATGGAGACTGACTAGACACAGGGCTGGAATGACCATATCATTACCTCAATAAAAACACAAACCTTTCATTTACAAGGAAAAAAAAACAACAAGAAAAACAAAAATAGAGATCGCAATGGACGTTGTGTCGTGTCTCCCGGTAGGACTGCTGCCATCACATCTATTGTGAAACACTTTTCAAATCAACCAACCCACCAAGGAGGAAATTAAGATCTTCAAGGCGTCTGCATCCAACACATTTAACAAAGGCTTTTGTTTCATACACTTTATGTCTGTCCACGTCACATTACTGGCCCTGTGCAGAAGAAATACATAAAACATACGTGGCGTGTTAACAGCCGAGTACACTGACGCAACTTGTCCATACAAATATATAATCAACCCTGTTTCAGAGAGACCGAAGGGGGTTAGTTTCTGCCAACTGCTTTCACTCCACCTAAAAACACCTGGCGGGAGGAAGGGGTTAGGACAACAGATGAGACCGACGTGAGGCATTTTAATAACGGGGGAGTTGAAATGAGGGGTTAACAGTCACAGCAAAAAAACTTTTTTTTTTTTTTTTTTAAAAGACTGACAATACAGGAAACAAAACAGTAAAGTGGAAAGGGGCGGTCTCGGAGGGGGGCGGTCTCGGAGGGGGGCATATGGGGGGGGGCTGGTGGAGGTCTTATTGGGGGTGTACCTGGGGTGCTTGTGGCTGTCCTCCCATGCCCTGTGGGTTGCCCTGGCCGTAGTACGCAGCCTGCTGTCTGTAGTACTCTGCCCAGGCGGCGCTGTAGTCTGGCTGCCCACCGGGCTGGGTGGCTGCTGTGGCCGGCACGGCGCCTCCCTGGGGGGCCGCTTGACCTGGGGAACCAAGAGAGGTCAGTCAGACGGGACCGCCAGATGAACACCCACATCCAGTGACAAGGTCCACCAGCACTGTGGCCCAAGACGACGCCTGTGACAGTCTTCTTAGACCACCTGTCGACCAGTCAAACGACCACAGCGGCAGTAAGTTGTTCCGACAGCAAAAGAAAACAACCAACAATACTGGCAATTCATTACGAAGCGGCGAGACGGTGAGTCGAGTCGGGTTTGTTTACGAAGCGGCGAGACGGTGAGTCGTGTCGGGTTTGTTTACGAAGCGGAGAGACGGTGAGTCGTGTCGGGTTTGTTTACGAAGCGGCGAGACGGTGAGTCGAGTCGGGTTTGTTTACGAAGCGGAGAGACGGTGAGTCGAGTCGGGTTTGTTTACGAAGCGGAGAGACGGTGAGTCGAGTCGGGTTTGTTTACGAAGCGGAGAGACGGTGAGTCGAGTCAGGTTTGTTGGACTACTTCCAGGAGTACATTCAATACAAAGAATTCCGCAATGGGCCGCAAAAACCCATTTCACAAAAATAACATTAACATCAATAATAAAAATGACCCGCAACAAATTACATTCCTAGAGAAGACTGCGGTTTTCAGCCCTTAGTCTCCCCATGTCACTGATGTTATGAACAGGCCATAGAAACTAAATGCATCCTCAGTCAACCTTAATACATTGAATTACAGGGATGGTCTGTCTACTACAGGCTTTAAGACATCTTTTAAAGCTGCCAACACATCAAGATGTGAGAAGGGGAACGAACCCACCACCGGTACTTCGAGTGGCGGGACAGAAACCCTCTGCCTTTCTCTGGGACATATGTAGCTTCAGACCCTCTATGACAGAGAGAGCTGAGAGGAGGCACAGCCGTCCCACGCCGACCAGCGGCCGCGGTCAACCCTTTCAGTCAGGGTCCAGGGGTCCCACGCCGACCAGCGGCCGCGGTCAACCCTTTCAGTCAGGGTCCAGGGGTCCCACGCCAACCAGCGGCCGCGGTCAACCCTTTCAGTCAGGGTCCAGGGGTCCCACGCCGACCAGCGGCCGCGGTCAACCCTTTCAGTCAGGGTCCAGGGGTCCATGAATAGGCTTTTTATTTTGCCCAGACGGCACAATAACTTGAGTGTAATTGTAGCTGAAGATTTAGCCTACCTACAAATGATTGTTGGGTTTTGATTTCAATTTGATCTTGTGGAAAATTTATTTATGACCATATCCTTATTTATCCAGTATTGGCATGCCCTTATTTATTATTGGATAAATAAGGGCATGCTGACCTAGAGAAGACCTAGGTCAGCATGCCCTGTTCTTAGATGTGATTATGGCTACAACCAAAGGCACCAGGCCTCAAACCTGTCTTATCTATGGCCCTGTACAGATGGCTCCAAGGTGAAGTTGCCTGTGTCTCCTCTGTGTCCTTCCATTTGGGCAGGACAGAGACCAGGGGTAGCTCAGATCAGGAGGTCTGTTAACTCTGACCGTGTAGGATCCCATCTTGTTTTCCTATTAGTATGACGACTTGTTTTTGTATGTATTTTATAGCATAAGAGATAATATTTTGGGGGGCTGACAAGGAGGGGTTTAAAGAGGTGAAAGCAATAATGTATGATCAGAACAAGTGTTATGATACTACTCTGTACTTGTACTCGGTCTCTGTTTTGACGATTGTTCCCATGGATTCACTTAATTAAACCGAAATAAACTGTTATACGAACGACAGTCGAGTCTCTTTTCATAATAAATTGTGAACATTTTTCCATCTTCCACAATCTGCAGGTCTAATAATTCTGTAGAGAGGTGTGGTACTGGCAAGTTCTCAAGCTGTTGAACTTAGGAGTTTTACCCTCCAGTCAGTCTGTGGTTCTGAATTATAAGCTACTTTCAGCACGCGCAGTTAAACCGGGCCTCTTGGATGGTTTGCAAATTAAACAAAATGTCTCATCTGTACATGGATATCCCTCCTAGGTCACATCTGGAGAAACAATACCTTGACTCCCGTTGAATCGAACAGCGGCTTAAAGCCTCAAACAGAGTTTCATTGAAACACACAAGATGTCTCCATAGAAAACATTAGACCTTTTAATTTGTGTTTAGTCGGTTCAGAGATCATTTCGGTCAGGGTATAATTCCGAGAGTTGACCAGTAGGTGGCATTACCTTGTTTCTTGTAGTACTCCTCCCATGCCTTGGTGTAGTCCTGTGGCTGTTGGCCTTGACCTGGAAACAAAACCACACACGTCAGACACACCAACGATGTCACGGTTAACAGCCTCTACGTAACTCAGTACTACACATCATATGCAGGTGACTATTAGACAACCAAACAGGCAGGCAGACACCCGAGGTAAGAGAAACAAAACACTATCCTCTCTTCTGTTCCTTGGCTAGTGGCTACTCTGAACTTGTCCCAGGAAAAAAATATATATTGGATAAAAATACAAAAACAAGTGCCAGTCTAAACAGCATGGGCTTGAAAACCAACCAGCCATCAGAAGGCAACCACACCTCCAACGCCCCCAGGAAAACCACTGAGACTGAAGGCCCATGCCTGTTCAGACTGATCCTCAGAGAAGATAGACATTATGTTTATACCCATTTTCTTGTAATATTCCTCCCAGGCTTTGGAGTAATCTCCCTGTCCACTGTGACCTGGTCCCTTGGGATCACCTGTCAAAACGGTACAGTGCAGCGTTGACAACCATTCTAGAAATGGCCGGCCGTATGTAACCAGCCCTCCACACCACTAGGCAGTGCTCTCATCTCAAGACAAGCGCTGCTAAGTCAAGGCTACGCTACAGTTGTAAGACTGTTAGTCTAATCAACAGCATGATTACCTGAAGGCACAGATCTAGGATCAGTGCCCAATGTAGCCATTAAGAGGGGAAAGGGCCAAACTGCCCCAAGACCAGCGTCTAAGAACAAGCCATCTGCGCGGCTCAGAAGGCTGTCGTGTTTACAGAAGAGGACATGTTTCCAGGGGAACCAGAGGCTCCCAGAGAGGTGGGAAGAAGCCTAGTTGCCGGGTTACCTTGCCCGTTGGCCTGTGGGGTTCCCGGAGCTCCTCCGGCGGGGGCCATCGGGGCTTGAGGCTGCTGTTGGTACTGAGCGTAATACGCTGCCCAGGCAGCCGCGTTGGCATCTGCTGCTGCTTTACCTACGCACACGTTAGAAACATCCTGCTTTTACACGTTAGCAGCAAGAGCAACAAACCCAACCTAGCGCCAGTTCAGAGCAAACGCTCCAACTAAAACCAGTAAATGTCTTACCAGGATCTGGTTGTCCCTGCTGCCAGTGGGGGAATCCGTTGCCCCAACCCTGAGGCTGGTAGGGCGCAGGGGGGCCACTGAGGAGAGACCAGACACGTCACAAACCGGCCCGGTAACAACTCAAAACACAGTGACTCCACTGTTCTGTCCTGCTGTATTCAATCCAATCCAACTTTATTTATAAAGCACATTTAAAAACAACCAGGTTGACCAAAGTGCTGTACATTCACAAAAAAAAAAAACATTCTACTAACTAAATGAAATGAGAACCAGACTAAACCAGATCTGATCAGAACTGGGTCAGGAGGTCTTACTGAGGGCCGGGGGGTCCTGGGGTGTAAGGGCCAGGGTTGTAGGGACCCATCTGAGCAGGGGGCCCAGGAGGACCAGGGGGCCCGTGAGGAGAGGGGCCCCCATGAGGCCCCGGAGGGCCGTGAGGACCACCCATCGGACTGACTGGACCCTGGGGAGATGGACAGCACGGGTGTCATGGAAACACAACAGAATGTGCCCTGGAATACTGGAGCCTTATTGTAGACCTGGTTACCAAGGCAATTAGACCAGGTTCTGTAATCCAGCTGTATACACGACCCGTTTTTGGCCAATCAGCATTCAAACCCGATTTAGACTATACCATCTGAGGCTCTTCAACACAGAGGCGTGATCTCTGGAATCCACTCACCCCGATCTTCTCCTCCACCAGCTGCCGCGCGTAGTCGATCTGTTGGTGTGACCCCCGGACAGTGAACATCTTGATGTTGGGGTCAGCGTTGGGGGGTGGGTTCCTCTGCAGCTCGATACGTGCCCCAGACTGCTGGCTGATGCCCTTAATGGTCTCCCCTCCTGGACACAGTGGAGAAAGGGACGGCAGTTAGGACTAATGGGTAGTCAGGACAGAGAGAGGAAAAACTTGCTTGGATCTTCCAGTCAAGGCCCTATGAACCCAACTCAGGGTTACTGAACTAGACTGCTGTAAAGACTGCCTGTCATATTCCACTGTTATCTAACCTTTACATAACTGATGACAAAGTCTGGACTGTGTCCAAATACAACCAGTTTCAGGTAAGACCACTGACTCGAACCCAGTTTTAAATGATAACGCCATGGGTGTGAGAAGGGGAACGAACCCACCACAGGTACTTCGGGTGGCGGGACAGAAACCCTCTGCCTTTCTCTGGGACATATGTAGCTTCAGACCCTCTATGACAGAGAGAGCTGAGAGGAGGCACAGCCGTCCCACGGCGACTATTCATCATGAGCAAGAAAAAAGCCCCCTCACCCAAACATGTCAAGTTCTAGACTTCCTGTACCTCTGGTTTGTAGTAGACCCCTAGTTCTAGACTTCCTGTACCTCTGGTTTGTAGTAGACCCCTAGTTCTAGACTTCCTGTACCTCTGGTTTGTAGTAGAGCCCTAGTTCTAGACTTCCTGTACCTCTGGTTTGTAGTAGACCCCTAGTTCTAGACTTCCTGTACCTTTGCCGATGATGAGGCCGGTCTTCATGGTGGGGACGGTGAAGGTGAACTCCTGCAATCCTCCAGGGGGACCCATGTTCCAGTTACCCCCATTACCCCCCCGGCCGCGACCCCTGCCTCCGCCGTTAGGCCCCCCTGGACCCCCCTGCTGGACGCTCCGGAGGAGGTCTGAGATGATCTCGGCTGCATGCTGGGACTGGTCTGGAGGACCCATGATCTGGGCTATCCTCTCTGGCGTGCTTCCATCATCTGTGGAGGTTAAGAAGAACGGGAGGGAGGAGGGAAGGAGGAGATGGATGAGGAGGGGGTTAGGTTTGATGTCAGCATGTTGCCCCCCACCTAAAGGAGATGACCCTTCACTGGTTTTAGATGCTGGCAGTTCAAACCTGGCCCACAACACTGGCAGCTCCCTCTAGTCATGTTAAACATTTTATTAAACTGCACTAGTTAGGTGTCATTCCTAAGGCAGTCATGAAACTTGGGTTGATGGTCCAGTGAACACCCAAGTAACGGTAACATCAGGGTGTCAGGCTAAAGCTTATCACCACTTCAAAATCAGGTCAAAGTGAAGAACGGTAGTCATCACTCACATCGACTGAGCTATTAAAACGAGCTGTTTCACAAGTATGAGGAAAGGAAATGGACGGGTTTAAACTGGACCTCACCTGGTTTAAACTGGATCCTGACCCCAGTGTCGCTCTGGATCTTCTTAATCATCTCTCCATTTCGACCAATCACAATGCCCACCGCAAACCTGGGGACGGGGACCTAAGAGGACAGAGGTCAACACAGATGCAGTCAGAGTGAAGACAAACCATGCCATTAAAAGGCCTGTGCCCCAACCAGGTGAGCGCTCCATCTGTACAAGCTGGTCTCACATCTCCATATTCACTATCTGGCCCAATGAAAGTGGAGGTTCCTTAAGAAAGCTGTTAAAGCACCAGCCCAGAAAACCAAACAGTCTTGGAATCACACTCGGGGCATTACACATGCCAATTGCTAGTAAATATGAACTGATCAAAACATTTCTTAACAAATATTGCATTTGATCTATTGACATACATTATACGGGTGTCCTAACACTTACAGAGTCAAAACTTCAAATCTAGCATCACGTTCTGGGTTAGGCAAGATGAAGTGTCGCTGAATGCAGTAAAGCCTCTAAGTCAGACTTACGTCAAGACCCTCTCCTCCTCCACCTCCCATCCTGGAGCCGTACTCTCCCCTCTGTTCCCGGAAGCCCTGTTCCCTGATCAGCTCCATCACCATCTCCTTGGCTTGCTGAGAAAAACACAGACAGGTCAACATTAGACTACTGACCAACATCACCTCATCCTCCAGTAAAAACACACCGGTCCACCTCTCACCTGGACTTTGAAGGGTTCTCCAGAGATGCGGAGAGGCTTGTCAGCGCCGGTATTCTGGGGGCCTTCCTGGATCATCACCATCTTCACCCCGGCCCGTTCCTGGAGCTGTTTGATGGTTTCTCCTCCCTTCCCGATGACCAGCCCGGCCTTGGAGGCCGGCACCAGAATCTCCTGGACAGACATCCCTGGGCCTCCCTCGTTACTGCTGTTGTGGTGGAAGGCAGGTGTGGGCCGGCCCTTCTCCACAATCTCCGTCAGCAGCCTCTTGGCGGTCCTGGTTTGGGGCAGGTATAGGGGCCGTTAGACAGCATGGTACCGGGGGAGATCCTGAACATCACAAAACCCACTGGAGGAAGAGGTCAGAGGGAGGGACCTCTGGCTCTCTCATCCAATGGGTCTTGATATGATGAGAGGACCAGCACTCCCAGAGAATAGACAGCCTCCAGGCAGCCCTGGAAGTCCTAGTTGCGATGACCTCTTACAGGGAGGGCAGAACTACATCTGTGGAACCACCGACCAAAGGAGAAGACTTACTGTATTGCGTCTGGGGACCCCGTCAAAGTCACTGAGCGATCGGGCATTCCTCCACTGTCTGAAACGGACAGGATGACAACAGCTTACCACCAGGATGGAGGATGTCTTAGTTACAGGATGCTGTATCACCAACAATGATGACACACTCCAATACATCATACACCACGTTAGATCGGCGTGGAGGAAATCTTACCGGGGGCGATTTGTATTTTACAGCCCGACTCCTGCTGCATTCGGGATATCTGCTCCCCACCTCTTCCAATAACTGGGACAGAAAGAGTTCACAATCAACACCCAAAACACCCAGAGTGTGTCCACTCACCGAATCCCACCACAGGACAGGGAGAGAGAGAGTGTGTGTACTCACTGAAGCCCACCATCCCATCTGGGACCTTGAACTCTTCCGACGATGAGCGCGCTCCACCTCCCATCCCTCCCATGGCTGTGGAGAACGCTGCGAGGAAATGACGGGACAATCAGATCCATGGGGACCAATAAGTCTGAATCACCCCCCCCATCCCTCTCATTCTGTTGTACCTCGTCAGATCTGAGCATGCCTGAGTGTACTCAGCCAGGCGAGGGAGAGTTATGACCAGTTATCTACGCTCCTCACGAGGAGTCTGACCAATGAGGTTTGAGTCAGACTAATTATGTTTTGAGGATTAAATTTTCAACTTCCGTCCAACCTGAGAGACACGTGACTACAGTTTGCATTGAATTGTGGGTGATTTCCACCCTGCAAGTGAGCGAAGCTGCTCACTCATCCCCTGGAGCTAAACAGGTTCGACCTGCACTTCCAACAGCATCCAGTTACGGTGGTGTTTAGAGGCTGTCTATTGTCCAACATTAGAGGAGTTATTGCCCTCACCGCGCAGACACGTTGGGGAAATCTGCACACCGTTTCAGCGATGTGACGCGTTACAACTAATCCCACTTGTTGAAATTTGAGATGCTGACTGGGGACATACTTATGGAGACGTTACTGTCTTTAGTCACTGAGTTAAGTTTAAAATGACTCCCTGCCTAAATAAGGGGTAAACAAAATGCTCCGAATATTTCCTCTATGCTACACAGTTCTGAACAGAGGCACTGAAAGGGAAGTGCCATTGAGTGACACTTTTCTAGAGCCACTTACAAGCTTAATTCGGGTTAATTAGATTGAAGGCAATGCATTTCCTAGAAAAACAAGCTAAATATACTTACGATCGTTAGGTGCCATCTTTTTAGTCTCTGGTTGGTCTGTAAAGAGAAGAGACAGGCGTTAGACATGCTGATTTTTCAAAAACACTGGTATAAAAATACATCTGAAATAAACAGTCAACAAGCATGAGTTTATGGTTTAGGCTACCCCCACCTGCTAGCTGCAACAGGCATGGCTCTAAACGGACTGTTTCTTTAGATAACAGACAACAAAGGATGTTATGCTGGCTACAAGCATTTTAATTCAAGTCTATAAACAGCATTGAGCTAATTAAGGTATTTTAATAAACAGTCAGGAATTCCTTTCTAAATGCACCAACCACACTAAGCTAGATCAGACAGTTGAGCGTCTGTGCTGTAGCCCACTATACAGATAGGACTACCACAACGTGGAAGGTTCAGACAGTTCAGCTGCATTTACAAAGAAGCCACGTTCAATTCCCCCCTGCAACAACTGGTCTTTTGACTAATCTCGTCGGCTCTGGGGGGAAGATGAGATTGGTCAAAAGCTCAATTAGTAGCGGGGAGAATGAGACCCTGACGGCCTGTGAAAACACAGCTGAATGGTTATTGATCAAAGGGGCCATGCCTGAAAAAGGAGAGGTCATCCCCTCCAGGTGAGTTCTATCGTTCATACTTGTCCAACAGTCATCTACGCAGAATGAACAGATAGAACCAAGACAGTCATACACAACACTGCAACAGCTCTGCACTGGCAAAAACACTGCACTAGCAGCCATACACATCTATGTAATATACATTTTTATTATTAAAAAGAATTTTGCTGTGCAGTGTGATTTACTATTGGTTTCTTTAAACATGTATTCACTCCCTCTTAATCTTAACCATTTTTACAAATCTTAACCTTTGGTTTTGCCATCCAAAAACAGATGTCACCCATTTAGCAGTTACTGTCATTGTCAACATGTCTTCTAAAATCTGCATGAATATACTTTTCCCCAAGCAGTTGTCGGTTATTGTTTTGAATACATTTTAATGAACAGAAAATATTTGTGCGCTGACTCTGTATATTTAACTCCTGTCACAAGGCAACAGGCTAACCAAGAAAACTTGTATGAAAGCATAAAATAATTTTTACTTAAACAGAACATCAAGAATGGGTGATAATAGGTCAAGAAACAACCACTTACAAATCAATGCTCACATACTAAACATGCAAAATCATCACAAGAACAGAGCACAGATCAGTAGCTTTGATATAACCAGTTAGTTCCAGTCATCCTGTTAACAGAACTACTGCCTGCCAGCTTGACAATGATGCGGCCATAACTGGAGTAGACAAGAGCAACAACAGATCTGTATGCACAAATACACTTAATGAAATAGGGGTACAGCGTGCGTGTGACGGCAGCCCAGAAGACATAAAATCAAACTATCAAAAGCACTTTTTGTACTGCGATGCTTCATTTTTAAAGAAAAGGTGACTTCTGAGGTTCAGTCTGCATTTACACGTTGCCCCTCATCTCAGCCTAAACGTGGGTCCCAGACAGGCCAGTCAATCTATCAGCACAGATGGAAGATTAATCTAGGACAATACAGGGGCCTGGCATGGGCAGCCTATGGGACTCACCCGCATCTTCCAGGGGCCGTTTCTGGCCTCCGTAGCCAAACTCGTTACTGGAGGGCGCGGAGGGTACGCCATCCCCCCCAATCTTAGCAGCAATCTGTAACACAAGTGAGATCCGGTGAAAACTAAACATCATTTAGTTCCTGTAACTGTATCGCAGAGATAGGATACAGTGCATATTTAATGAATTGTCTTCAACCTTGGCTCCAGGCTTTCTGCAGTGTAGGTTCTTGCTGATTAAGACCCAACACTGGAAGGTATTTCGCTCAATAACATGACTTTCTCCAGATAACAATAACTTGGATAATAATGATTCCTTTTATTTCGTTCACCCGACGTCCAACCCCCTTCAGACAGATACAAAGTTGCCATTACCTACATCATTCCGTGCTGTAAATTACGATGCGGTCAGATTTTAACACTTAAACATTTGTAAATAATTTTAAAATAAAAACGAGCCTGGCATAAAAAAAAAGTTAGCAGATGTGTATTCAGTAAACCAAACAATGTTTTATTAGCGAAACTAAAGAGTTTCAATTTGACCCTTTGCAGTTTGTCCAGTATGAAGTGTTTGACAAACACTGACCAACTAGCTAGATGTAGTGTACACCTTTATGTTCAGCAGAATAAAAACACCCCTTGCGTACAGTAGGTAGCTACTACCCGTTCATCCAAAAAGCCAGTTAGCTAAATATTGAAGATGAGTACTTACGTTATATAAACACTGGATTAGATGTTCATTTTGAGTTTGTTTTAATAATACACAGACATTGGTAGGGTGCGTTATTGATGTTCCCAACTTACAGAACGCAACGTTCTGAACAATGCTGGTTGAGACTCAAGAAGACAGAAGGCCACTACCGAGGCCTAACGAAGTGGATTGGCTAACGTTGTCGTTTTAGAATCTAGGAAACATTACGTAAACCACAACTAAATCTAACCCCAGTAAATACATTTAACAGCGATCGAAACACCAGCCACACAGCGAATGTTAGCTAGTCAAATTTACTGACTAGTGAGTTAATGCAGATAGCAACAGTAGCTAGCTACACTCCTTTGTTGGACACCCAACTTCCAAAGGCCGCAAATCGGCACGACCTTGCTTGGGCAAGTTCTCGAACTGAGTTCGGACTAGATTTGGTTGCATGTACATTGTAAACTACGACGCTTGATTTTAACTGTTATTTTATTTGCCTTACCTGTCTAGCACGCTGAAGGGCGTCTTTAAAAGCGTCGTTCATTCCTGCGCCATTTCCCGATGGCGGAGCCACGTTCGAGTAGTCTGCCATATCTGTTGCAACACCTCCTCTCAAGCACGAATAGAGAAGATGGCCGTTCGCACGGAATAGGATTCTCGCGCTGTGAATGTTGCTGGCTGCGACACACTAGAAAAGGCCATACCAATCTCGCGATTCCAGACTGAACACCTATCGGCTTTCTGATACGTCGATCAAAGACGTAAGCGGGATTTGGTTTGTACCACCCAATGGTTGTCCTTACAGTATTACTTCGTACGTCTCTGAAACGCGTATTCAGAAAAAGAAAGACAAATAATATAGTGGCTACTATATGACGTAATCCAACTAAATGTTCGTGTAATTGTAGGCTAAAGTGTACTAAATAAACCCTCTTTGTAGGGGCACTAACTGTGTTTCCTAAAACCTGTTTTTTTAACTTAAGTAAAAGAAAGACAAGGAAAACCTGTATTAATAAAGCAACACCAATTTAATGACAAGAGGGTTTAACAAAGGTTTAGTCTGGCTGTAGGTTGGGTCCCACGCCTATCTCTTTTTGAAAAAAAATGTTATCTATTGTCAGGTAGTCAGGGACTGGCACTGAAGGACACTGGTGTAATGAGCATTAGAAGACTATGGCAATGTTACAGTGTTTTCAGAAGTCTCCAGCAGTTGTCACCTTATTTTAAATTAAAAAAACGAAAATGTGACCAAACTATTAGAAGTGACTCAGCTGAGTGTTGTCTCTAGTTTCTTCATCAAGCTGTAATTTAACAAAGAACATGGAATTGCTCTGGCGAAACTAGCCCCCATGCCATTGTAGTAGCCACGTAATCCATGCCTCTTGTAGATGCCTGTAAATCCCTGGAGGACACTTGTGGGTGAAGTTGAAATGAAAGCTGAAAGATGGAAAAAAACATGAGCCTTTACTTTATAGGATGTTGTACATCTAATTTGCATAGAATGCAGCGCTTTGTAAACCTCATAGAAATCAGCAACACACAAAAGTTTGAAGCATGAGATTTGCCTGAGTAAATTATCTGACCACACCAACCATTGACCATTACAACTGTCACTATGAATGGATCCAAAACATTCTGTAAAACTACATGTCTCATATTAAATTGAGGTTTCATATAAATTATAGAGTATTTGGTTTTATTTATTTTTTTTGTTAACAACTAATTAGTGTTGTTAACAAAAATTGCAGAAACTTAGCTTAAAAAACAATAACCCAAACATATTGTTACAATCACCTTGAGCTTGCTGCTGAGTCCTGATCACAGCCAGGGGATAACTGGTCATCTGGCCAGCAGAGAAGGCCATGAAACTAAAGAAGAAGAGCTGCCAGTCATTGTTGTAGTCTGGGTGGGTCTTAGCCCAACTCATGATAGACTGTGTGAGAGAGGGAAAGAGACAAGGAGGTTCATAAACCTGTCCCAGATGGCCCCATACATTTTAAATTCCCCAGTGGGAATTGAAGCCACAAACCCAGCGTTGCAAGTCTTACATTCTACTAACTTAGCTACACAGAATCTGGTGTTGGGAGAGTGTTATAAACACCCCAGCACAGGATCTGAAACTGCAGTGAAACGACTCAGCCGATCTGGGTGTGGGGGGGTTGGAGGGGGTTGCCACCTGGTGAACGGCACATTCCACCCCAGCATACGGTCTGAAACCGCCGGAAAAGGACTCAGCCAATCTGGGTGTGGGGGGTTGGAGGGGGTTGCCACCTGGTGAACGGCACATTCCACCCCAGCATACGGTCTGAAACCGCCAGAAAAGGACTCAGCCAATCTGGGTGTGGGGGGGTTGGAGGGGGTTGTCACCTGGTGAACGGCACATTCCACCCCAGCATACGGTATCATGCAGAGGATGCTGGGTTTGAAGCCCCTGTAGAAGGAGGCTGCTGACTCCTTCCTGTAGATGGAGCGGGCACACTCCACCATGCCACTGTAGGTCCCTGCCCACAGGTTCAGCCTCACCTTCAGGACCTGGTGGAGGTAGAGGGAAGTCAAATTAAAGGGACCAGTCCAAAGTGGCCTTTATACCCAAAATACTTTAAAAGCACTCAAAACAAAAGTAAATGATCTATATGAAGTATTGTACTGAAATTGGATTTTTGAACAATGACTGGAGTTCAAAAGATATTAGTAATTAGAGAAGTCTAAAGTAAGTCCCCCAACAATCATGCCCCATAGGACCAATCAGTCTCATTTTGCAAATGCTGGATGTCTATGACAAGATGCATCATTTACCCGAATTTAGTCAAACCTGTGCCAGAAGGGGCGCATATACTGTGTGGCTTACTGAGACTAATTTCACTGAGCGCGTGTGCCACAATGTCATCACATCAAGAGATATCAGCACCCTTTATGGCGCCACTGTGTGGTCAATATGAGTCTGCCTGCATATGTTTATTCTTGACTGTTTGTAATACGTGTACAACATTTTGTTAATTTTGATCCAAAGAAGTGCAGACCTGAACAGTAACGAGTTGAAACAGAGGCAGACAGCTTCTTTGTGTCGTAAAAAAAATATCTAAATTCATTCAACTATATTCTTTATCTTACAGGAGTTACTCTTCTTACTGTCCTCCTCGTTCTCTCCTGCATAGTGGTGTTAGAACTACAATTCCAAACACCTACACCATATCTGAGGGGTGTGGCTTCCTCTGACCCTCCATTGGTATTGATGGCCTTCGCACCTCAGTACAAATAACCTGGACTGATTTAAAGTGCATTTATTTGCCAGACGACTCATGAATGTTTAAGCTGGCTTCCATCAACACACAAGTCATACTGGGTATGGAGAGGTCCCTTGTCATAGCTGGTACCTCTAGAGGATAGAAGATAGTGTGAGCTGCTGCCCCGGACACACAGCCCAAACCAAACCTTTGTGGTACTGACACTTTCTCCTTCTGCTCGTCCTGGGTGTACCACTTCAACTGGAGAGAATGAGAGAGAGAGAGATGGGCGAGAAAAAGAGAGAAAGGGGAAAGTGGGAGAGAAAAGGGAAAGATCGGTGGAGAGAGGCAGGAGGGTTGGGAAGGTGGGTGGATGGGACGGAAGGATAAAGACAAAGAGGGATGAGAGAAAGCAAGTGTAAAGTGTCTGTATCCTAACTTACTGGTTATCAGTCTTATCTCAGATCAGACAGTTACCTCAGCATAGATCAAAAACTGTTACCTCAGCATAGATCAGACACTGTTACCTCAG
>JACXGI010013389.1:0-20931 GCA_016801175.1 Esox masquinongy | reverse complement strand
TCCAAGGTCAACGCAGCCGTCTACTAGGAAGTTTTAGAGCACTTCATGCTTCCTGCTGCTGACCAACTTTATGGAGATGCAGATTTCATTTTCCAACAGGACTTGGCACCTGCACACAGTGCCAAAGCTACCAGTACCTGGTTTAAGGACCATGGTATCCCTGTTCTTAATTGGCCAGCAAACTCGCCTCACCTTAACCATATAGAAAATCTATGGGGTATTGTGAAGAGGAAGATGCGATATGCCAGACCCAACAATGCAGAAGAGCTGAAGGCCACTATCAGAGCAACCTGGGCTCTCATAACACCTGAGCAGTGCCACAGACTGATCGACTCCATACCACGCCGCATTGCTGCAGTAATTCAGGCAAAAGGAGCCCCAACTAAGTATTGAGTGCTGTACATGCTCATATTTTTCATGTTCATACTTTTCAATTGGCCAACATTTCTAAAAATCCTTTTTTTGTATTGGTCTTAAGTAATATTCTAATTTTCGGAGATACTGAATTTGGGATTTTTAATTAGTTGTCAGTTTTAATCATCACAATAAAATGAAATAAACATTTGAAATATATCAGTCTGTGTGTAATGAATGAATATAATATCCAAGTTTCACTTTTTGAATGGAATTACTGAAATAAATCAACTTTTTGATGATATTCTAATTATATGACCAGCACCTGTGTATATATCTATCTATCTATCTATCTATCTATCTATCTATCTATATATCTATATCTATATATATATATCTATATATATATCTATATATATATCTATATATATATCTATATATAGATAGATAGATAGATACCAGGGCTCTCTGACTCTGGTAACCATGTTTACAAATAACCTGGGAGCAATTAAGGTTAACTGCATCACTCAGGGACAGAGCAACAGACTGTTCCCCATTCCGGCGCAGGGATTCATTTTAACAACTTTAAGGGATACTGGTCAGATGTTCTAGCCCCTAGGCTATCTTCCGCCCCAACTTGCAGTTTGTGTACACGATTACAATATGGGGATATAATACAGACGGAGGGGGATGAGTAGAGTTTGGATTGCAGTCTAGTGCAGCTAACATTTAGGAGGTGGCTGGATGTGTTCAGTGTAGTCTTATTCGTTTATGCCGGACAGATGTGGTAACCACGTGACTCAATGGGGGAATGGGGTGGGGATCAAATGCAGTGTTACTTCACGTACGGATTATTTAACTGTATTTAATTGAGGGCTGTGGGATTATTTAAGATACTATTCAAACATACACCCAAGCTTGGATAGGAAAACACGAGACACCCCTTTCAGTTCTTGTAAAACAAATTGATTATGACAACGCATTCACACGCCTCCTTTGACACACGAAACACCTTCTCTCTGGGTCCTGTATTATACAGAGACAGACCAGCCGGCTGACCAGCAGGGAGACAGACAGCCAGGCTGTATAGATAGATAGACTCTATGTTTGGAAGCAGCTCTCTAAACCCAAGTCGTTTGTTGAAGAATGTGTACGCCCCTCTAACAAGATCAGCCATTGAGAGATCACTGTTCAACCCCACCCTCATGCTTTCCCTCAGAAACACAACACGAGAACCCTCCCCCTCACATTCAGGAAGCATCCCTAAGTGAAATTCACACATGCTTTCCACTCCCTCCAGGCCTCGTTGGCGCAGTAGGCAGCGCGTCAGTCTCATAATCTGAAGGTCGTGAGTTCGAGCCTCACACGGGGCAGAGTATTTTACCCTTGGCTAACTCAACCCCATCAACAGAAATTCATCTAGAACCTCTTAGACTACAAAAAAGGCTGAAAAACACATTTAAGATGTATACAAAATATACCCAAAATGTATTTTGTTATATTCTAAAAAGGCCACTTAATACACATAGAACTTCATAAAAAGCATAAAAACTGAAACTTAGAGGTTTTAGGCTAATGTGCACTTCTAGTTACGGTTTCTAAAAGTAGTTCTCTAGGACTGCTCTATTCTCAAATACTCCACTCGAATATCCTGTTTAGACATGCTGAACTTTAACCGTGAGAATACTTTACAAAAAACTTATCAACCACTCATACATATGAACTCTGAACCATGAAAAGCTTCAAGAGGAGACAGGGGAAACACCTGGCGCTGTGGCTTAGTTGGTTAAAGCGCCTGTCTAGTAAACAGGAGATCCTGAGTTCGAATCTCAGCAGTGCCTTTTCAAAGCAAGGAGTCTTCTCATCAATCTATCTCAGCAGGTCTTTCAACTGCCTTGGAGTCATTTCAGCAGCATTTCCTGTACACTAATTTAGCTGTGGATAAGACTGTTAAGGAATCTTTAGTCCACCGAATCAAAAGATCTAAAACTTCCTCAAGATTCTGCATATGTATAGAAAATGAATTTAAAGCAAAGCTAAATCATTGTCTGCAAGATCCCATAGGCTTAGGGATTTTAATAACAGAGTAAAATGATACTTCAATACAAAAACACAACTGTGGTCAATCGTGAAGGATTGTTTTTTTTTACCAGTGAATTATCCATGCACAATCCTAATCTCAGATTCATTGGGGAATGAATCTAGATCTTGAGTTTCACTGCTAGTTCAAAGTAGCCTCTAGTGTAATTTTTTATGACATACTGTGATATACTCCTTTTAGAGCTAAAAAAGTTAGCGAAATGTAATGTTTGCATAATTGCCAAGCGGCGAAGGCTTTTGAGGGGTGGATAAGAGAGAAAAATGTAGAGGTGTGTAGGCTAACATTATGCTATGCTATTAAATTTTGTACTGTTTTCTAATTCAGTGATCAGTAAAATTCAGTGATCAGTAAAATCCGGGCCTTAAAATATTTTTTTTCTCTATTTTTCTGAAACAGCAAATCCCAGGAGGCTCCACAGTTAAAGACCAAGATGAGTCCTCCAATGCATATCTCTGTGTAATGTTTCTTAAAGAAGAAATGTATTCTTAATAAGAAGGAACATGACATGCTCAGTTTCACTACATTTTGGTGACTTGAGTATTTTAACCCAAATGTGACAAACTAAAAACAAATGTCAGCACTCCCTTTAAGAGCAGGAGGTTACTGTGGTAACAGAGCCACTGGCACTTGAGTCAGTGGGGGAATCTCCAAAGTGTGCCACTTGCTTGAATCTAACAAGTGAGGTAATTTCACAGAGTCAGCTGTAAGCAAGGCAAGTTGTTGTATTTGGACGTCTAAAATGAAAGCTAAGCAGGTTTGTGGTTGGGTTTTTGGCATGTTTGAGAAATTAGAACTGAACAAAAAACTGTTCATATTTGAAGACTGAAGAAAGGCCACTCTTTGCCACATGGAGTACAGCAAGTGAAATGCAATATGTAATAAGTTAAAAAGACTAATAAACAGACTACTTATATTAAACTATTATTATGATAATAATAATAATATATACAGTATAAAGATACAATTAATAGTTTCAAAAGATTTCCTCCTACAAATAGAATATATATTTATATATACTATTTAAAAATTAATTATAATTTTTTCTTTATTAGATCATCTGTAAGAACTGACAACCACCAAAAAAAATACAATAGGTTAACTTCACTTTTCCTGAAAACAATTTAGAGAAACCTCAAGTAACCTTTGAACCTGTGAACTAAGTCATCTGCAGATCCATAGAGCCCCACAGGGCGCTGTGGCTTAGTTGGTTAAAGCGCCTGTCTAGTAAACAGGAGATCCTGAGTTCGAATCTCAGCAGTGCCTTTTTCTATGAGAACTATTTGATTCTGATTGGAATAAAACAATTTCTATCAGAATCATGTTTAAGAACAAATCACGTTAAAATTTAAATTAATATATTTATGCTGTTCACTGCTCATTTAAAAGAATGACATGCCCACTGATTCTGGAAGAAAAGCTTTTGAATAGGGCTAGTTGTTTGGGTATCTTTTATCATAAAGATATTTTTACATTTTATTAAAATATATGTTAGAATATACACAATTATTATGTAGCTATTCATTGGTGTCATATAGCAATTTAAAAAAAACTATTTATACATTATTTGACAATCATTCATGAATCATTTGATAAAAAATGCATTGCAGCCTGGATTAGCAACTAATCTGAAGTAGCAACAATTGACACTCAGATTAGCTAGCTAGAGCATATTGTTCTTAAGATTCAAGTAATTCATAAACATGTATAAAGGGTACCTGCAGTTAAAAATTGGAAATAGAATAGAAGAGGTAGTATACATTCAAACTAGGTTAAGGGTTTCAGTCTAGGGCTGGGAATTGCCAGAAACTATATTATCACCATACTAAGGTATGAATACGATACGCATTGCAATTTACAAAATTCGATATGTTTTGGGATTCCATACTGTGATTTTACAAAGTTAGTCAGAGCCACAAGAAACTAAGTACTTATCAGTAATAAAGTTAAGGCACTGAAAACAAATATACTCCTTACTCAAAAATATGGAAAAACATAAGATTTTTTATGCAGACTATGAAAACAACAGCAAAAATAATACTGAGATCTGTCAGAGCGATATTTGATATACAGTTTACTGTCAAAGACAGTTTAGCGATCATCGCATTCACTCTGGATGTTCTCAACAGCGAACACTAAGTACAAGATACATTTGGAGCATACGCAACAAATACAAAGTCCCCAGCCCTTGTTGATTTTTAGTAGCGGGGTCTTCTCCCATTTTCTGTTGGCTCGGGGGTCGCGATCAGCATGTAGCGATTGAGCAAGGCTATACGCTAAAGGCTAATTGCTAGTTGTTGGTGGTCAACAAAACACTGCATAAGTGCGTGAGGTGAGTTACTGATTGGAGGTAAGACAAATGCCAACTTATTGCAAGGCCTACAATAGCTGCAATTTCCCCCCACCTTAGCATCAACAACATTGCCCCTATCTTACTAGTACAACGTTGGCTGGCTATGTATGTGGTTTCAATTTATACAGAGAAGTAATCCACGTTTGAAATTAGATAATTGGACTGATAATGAAAGAATCTGTCCACTTCCTCATTCCATCCTGTGAGTTGTACTACTGAGTTCCCAACATTGTAGCAGTCCCATTATGGCATCTGTTCGCACATGGGCTGCACAAACTAAGACGGACGAAATGCGATGTTTCTCTATTAACCTTTACGTGACATTGAAAAGCAATGAAGAAGTGGGTAATGTCTTGTATCTTATAACTGGCCTGTCAGTACAATGAACACATCTGTAACATATCAATGACGATGTGTAGCTTTCTGAGGCTACGAAAGACCAAGCGGCCAGCGTTTGGAGTAGAGTGCTGTGTGGGGGTGGAGAGCGGACGGGAACAGAACAAGACGTGGGGAGGTGATTTAAAAAGGTCATAAAAAAGAGGGAAAGAGAAAAAAAATGCCTAGGAGGGTGGGCCTTTAGAAAAAAATGTGACCACGTGGGACAAACCATTTGCTTTGAGAAATCACCAGTGATTGGCTTGTGGTTTGCTTGTCATAAGAGGTTGAACCAATCAGACCAGATTGGATTCACCAAAATCTCCGGGAGAATTCAACCAACCCACTCCCGACATGCTCCTACTTAACATCAAATGGAAGCGATGGTACTTAACTGTACTTAACTCCTCCGACGCGTATAAATGAGCCTCCCAGACTGGCTGGCCTGTGGTAAAAGAGGTTGGGTCAGGCCTTGTTTTGGCTGGACAGTGGACAGCTTAGTGGCCAGCGGGTGTACGCTTGACTGAGATAATGACTTTGATTGAGACAGTCTATGAGCCATGCAGATTGTGCATTGTGTTGCACTTCTACAGGGCAGAGCCTCAAAAGACAAAAGGAACAAAGCCGTGTGTAACCCTTTCACACATCTGATGCTCGTTTCCTTTCTCAATTTCTTATTTTCTCACTCCTTTCCTTCGTTCCTTTTCTCTTTCTTCATTTCTCTCTCTTCCTTCCTTCATTTCATTAAATTATTTTCTTTCTTTGTTTCTTTCCGCCTCCCTCTTTCCCTTTCTTCCTCCCTCTTTCCTTGGCCACTCTCCCTCTCTTTCCCTCACGCCACGGGATTTCATACTCCAAGACTTCCATATGCTCTTACACTCCAAATCTTCTTTCTTACACCACCCACTATTGCAAACTAGCGCTTGTTCCGTCAACTCTCTGACACACACAGACAGGAAAAAGGAATGTGGTTTCACTCAAAACACACACACACACAAACAAACACACACAACTTTGGACAAGTCTAGGCCTCTCATGCCGGCCTTCATGATAAAGTCTGTTGTGTAGAGAAGTGAGAGCAACTAATGACGACAACTGATATGTAACGCACCCAGAACACACACACACACACACACACACACACAGATCTATTCCCCTTAGGATGAATGAAAATGAATGCAGCAGGAAATCTCTGCTAGCTAGCACTGACAGGGGGTCTGTAAAGGTGGGTGTATGGGGGCGATATTAATAATCTGGGGTTTGCAACACGTCTTTGGCGAGTTTGTTCTTTGTGTAATGTTGAACTTCGACAAAGCAGTGAAAATCGTTTTCCCCAGAGAGTGTCACCTTCCATCGGTGCTCTAAGTGAGACAAGTGCTGACAAGCTCCGACCTGCATGACTTCAGCTGATCCACTGGGTGCCTGCTGTTCTGACGTGCTGCCTCGTCTTGTACTGAGCCGAAGGCTTAACTCAGGGTCGGGTTCTGGTTGTCCGACAGACTGTCCACCGTGTCTGGACTCAGTGAGGCGAGGGGAGAGGGTGTGTGCACAGTGGCGTCTGGCTTGAGTTTCAGATACTTTCTGGTTTTGATTGTATTCACGAACAAATAAAAGAACAAAGTACATTCCTCCAAACAACACATTCTTCCACACGCTTCTGCCTTCTCTATCCATCCCTCCTCCTCTCTGTCTCTCTGTCCCTGCTTCCCTGCCTGCCTGTCTGTCCCTCCATCCCTGTCTATGTCTCTCTCCTTCCCTCTGTCTCACTTTCTTTCTCCATCTGTCAATCGCTCTCTCTCAATCCCTTTCTCTGTCTCTTTCATTCGGAAGAAACAATCTTTTCTTTCATCTCTGTGGCTGGACAGTACTCTCCTGGGAGATGAACCATTACCCACAATCCTATGCTCCTTTCCGGCCCTCCTGTCATTCCTGTGTGTGTGACTCAAGAGGCTGTGTCAGCATCAGCTGTGGGTCCAAAAACAAACACCCTGACCTGTGGGTGAGTATGACTGCAACAGCATGTTTTTGTGCACAGTTATGCGTCTCAGCAAAGAGCGAAAGACCAACACAAACAGAGAGAGTAAGACAGACAGACTCAAAGTGAGGGAGAGAAAGACAGACAGAGGGAGAGACAGACACAAACAGAGGGAGAGAAAGACAGAGAGAGAGAGAGAGAGAGAGAGAGAGACAGACAGGCAGGCAGACAGACAGAAAGACAGACAGACACAGAGAGCGGGATCCAACATGGGAAAACAGCAGGGATCAATGAACTGCAAATAGAGATCACTGTAAACCCCAACATGATCATGGGTCACTGAGAAAACACACAGAGAGAAACAGAGAGGGAGAGAGAGAAAGGGAGAGACAGAAACACTGACAGAAAGCGAGAGACCAGGCTGAACCTTCCTAGATAAGGTCGAAAGTTCTCTGCAGGGAACGTCACAGGTTTTATCGGCCTATAGTGCTGGACGCAGCAGCCCGCATCCAGACCGGCCGGCGTGTTGTCAGAGTGGACAGCAACACTGCAGCCTGAGTGAGGAGAGGCTGGTCAATGTAGCCACACGTGGGCATTATGCCTGTGTGTCTGAGCACCCTTGCTCTATGTTTGTGAGTGTTTGTGTGTGTGTGTGTGTGTGTGGTGACTTGGTAGAGAAGACATAAGGGAACTGAAGATTGAATTGGATTGGGGACACTTAGCTGACTCACTGAGTTAGCCTTCCCCATCTTCCTCATCCTCATGGCCCTCCCTCTCTCCACTCCTCTCTCTCTCTCTCTCTCTCTCTCCATCATCCTCTCCACACCCACTCCGTCTACAGGACTGTCTCTGGGGATTAACGCTGCTGACCTCTCTCTCTCCTCTCTCTCACTTCCTCTTTCTCACTCCTCCATCCCTCTCTGTCTTCTCTCTCCCTCTTCTGTCGCTCTCTCTCATCTCCCTCCCTCCCTCCCTCGCTCCTCTCTTTACTCCCTCCTGTCCGTAAGGATGTAGCTGGTGGAAGTTTGTGACGTTTTTTTTTCTGTGTCAGCTTACACAGATGTCCATGTGTTTGTGTGTTCGTATTTGTGTGTGTGTCTTGGTTTTTTCTCCACTCTGATTAAACCAGCCTTGGGATTAATTAGGGTTAATGAACTCAGAGCCGCTTTGGGAATTAAAGAGTTAATATCGCTGCTTTTCAGAGGAAAGTGTGTGTGTGTGTCTCTCGCTCTCTTGTCTCTGTGTCTACAGGATTGAAACCAAGTTGTTTGCACATCACATAAATTAAACACACACATACACACCTGTCACTCACCCACACAAGCCAGCATTTACTTGTACCCTCCTGCTAACACCAGCCGCAGACAACAGGCGCTAGCTGCTGACACGACTGAACGCCAGCTACAGCTCCCACATGGTAGCTAGCGGCCCACTCCCTGCACAAACGGAGAGCGCGTTACCACAAAATCCATTTCCTCAAACAAAAGCGACATCGGCGTTGCAGCAAGGCTGTTTTCTACCAGAGGTGTGTATTCATAAATAATCAATGCCTAGTGTACACAGATAGGAGAGCGTGAGAGAGCGAACAGACGTGGCTGGATGTCAATCTAAGGTGGGTATCGGTGCTAGTGTACCCACCAGGGTTTTGGTTACGATATTCAATTTAAGGGACGTTTGAGGAATTAATTCGACATCCACGTGCGTGACTCGCTGGGATCCACCTGCGGAGTTCAGAATCACGAAAGAAATCCAATGACAGAATTCTTCTTAACACAATATACCCCATCTCTCCATATCGCCAACTTGCGACAGGCATTATTCCTGTTCCAAGTTGTAATGAAATTAAGTAGACTAATCTTCTCACTTTAAATAATGTTTTGTGTGTCCTCGGTTATTGAAACATTTTCCGCAAATGTAGTCCCCTCCGCTCAGCTGTACACACTCATTGTGAACACTACTGTCCATTGCCTACATTTAGATGGCTATCATTATTTTACTCGTCTTGAAAGTTCGTTAAAAAAAGTCGGCTGACAGGCTATCTGTCTAAACACAGTGGGCCTGGTGATGTCCAGTTTATGAACAATGTTTTTTTGAACAACTCCTTTTATTTACTCAAGAGTTAGGAGTAGGATATATTTTTCTTGGTGACTTGTTCATCGGCACAGACACACACACACTCAAACAAACAGACATAAGGTAGATATAAATCTCACTGTTATTTCCTTCTGTGACCAACTTCTTTCTGACTGCATTACTTCGTATGGAGCCAACGGAACAAAGCAGACCTCTCCACTTTATTAAATGAAACCCAGAGAAAGGAGAAGGCCAGAAAAGAGAAACATTTGTGTGTGCTGGTTTCCTGTTATGACTTCCAGCTGTGTGTGTGAGTGTGTGTATGTGTGTGGGGGGGTATCAGAATTGCAGCAGGAAATTCCTTCATCATATTCCTGATCTGTGTGTTCCTCCAATAAATAGGAATACTGGAAAACTCCTCCTCTTCATTTGATTATTTCTCAATTGTAGAGAAAGTCTTTCGTAATATATTGTGCATGGGGTTTCCAAGACGGTTTTCTGAAAAGACTGTGTTAGCCTGCCTGGGGAGCTAAAGCGGGTTTTCCGATCTCAGAATTGGTTTTGTGTTTGTATGTGTGTGCGAGCGTGTGTGTACCTCATGTCCTCCAGCAGGTCACATTCTGTCTGATGTTTGAGATGCAGTCTGGTCATTTGCTCTATATGAGTGTTCTTCAGCTCCTGAGTCACTTTTACCTGCAGGGAGGGATAGCGAAATGGTCAATTCATCAATGAATTTAATAAATGTCCATGTTGTGAAGTTACCCCATGCAATAGGGTCACTTTCAAATGAGAGCCAGCTTTGGTTGTCCAGGCAGCTAATGCAGAGTTGTTCTAGAGACCTGAGAACTACAAGGACACACCAACAGAAAAGCTTGGACCAGGCAGATTGGCACAATCACCGACCCACCCAAACGCAACACTAACTCACACAAGTATGTATGGATGTACAAGCACACATACAATCAGACCATTGTCTCCTGGGGGGAAATTCCACTGGCCATTCACTGTTGTTAGGCAGTTAGAGGTTCATGACTGTTCTAGACAAAACAATAACGCACAGGACACACAAACAAACACACACAATCAGTGTGTCTTGGAGTTTTCAAGCTGACTGGCTTTGAAGATAGTCAAGGAGCGGTCCATGACCTGGCTGGGTCTTATCACAGAAAAGTGACAACACTAGGCTCCTTTCATCAATCACATACAATACTACAGAGAGAAGGGGAGAGAGAGGAGGAAGAAAAAAGAGTGGGAGTGGACAGGAAGGAAGGAGAGACATTTTATATCCCACCATCCTATGAGAGGGCTTGATATGGGAGGGCTTATGTGCATTGTTGACTCTGTCCAAAACTTTGTCTTGAGACTCAGTGGAGCAGCAGGGAATAACCATTAATAACACAACACCCAAGCCAGATCCTGGTTCTCAGACGCCCTCTTCTAGAAGAACTAAAAGCATTAACTAACTAGCAACAGTCTCTCTTTCTCTCTCCTTCATACGCGACACAACCTGAATAGAAGACAAAACAAGAAAAAGCTGGACAGACACTCCATGATTTGTTACAGTATATTCTACGATGTACCATAGACTCGTCACAAAACACACAAAAAAACAAAGGCGAGACGTGTGCAGGGTACTAGACAATGGCCCATGGACAAACGCTTCCCTCTTATAACCGGCAGAGGTCATCTCGTTCAATATTATTGGTGATGCAAACTAAAGGCTCAAGACAGGTCGACTTCTCTCTGAAAACTAAACGTGCGTGTGTGTTGTGCGTGCCATCCGTAATAACCAGACAGCTGTGACGAGCAAACAACATAATTAACCCTTCACAAACCACAGAGGAACATGTACCCTATCCGTCAGCTAACAGACTGTTGCGAATCTAGCTATCTTTGGTTTGTCCAGGCAGCAGAAAAAGATTTGTAAGGCCAGGACCGGGTTTGTTACAGAATGTAAAATTTTGGTTACCAAATGCACATTCAAATCTTATGGTATGGTTAGCTAGCTAAAATGTTTCACTAAGGGCAAACTGCAAATTGTCTTACTCCAGCCCAGATCAGATGAGAGGACAGACGGTGATAACACCGTACTATACATCTGTCAGATTCGTACAGTACATTTTGTGCCCGTTGATTTTCATCGTCGTGCTTAATATTTGTTTTAACACAGATAATTAGTTAACGTGGTACAATATACCTTCCTGGAACATCAACTTTAACTGGTTAGCTGACTTTAGCGAGTCGTTAAACATGCTACTAGTTTACACCAAGCCAGTGACAGAGGCGCTGCAGACAATTATGATAACATGCCATGGCATGATTCATAAATCTCAATAAGTGTCAACAATGACGGTTAGCTGCTGTGTATAGTTAACACTTAAACGGGTCCTCGTTTGACCCGCCCAAGTGATTAAAAAAGACGGAACAAACATAGAGTAATTATTTGTACAGTATAATGACTTTAGCTAACGTTACAAAAATTACAGCTCACCAATACTAGCTAGCTCCCTTCAATTTTTCCTAGGGTATTAAAAGCTAGCTAGCTAACGTTAGCTATTAATTAACATTAGCTAGCAAACGTTAGCTAAAGAACAGTCAGCAGCAGATAACGGTTCCTTAACAGACATCACAAATCACAGCATCCAGACCCAACCAAACGGGTCGTAAAAAGTGCATAGCTGGCTTACTTCATTGACAGACGAAAGACAATATTAGCAAACATAATGTAACAATTATAGCTTACTAGCTAACGTTAGTAATCATTAGAATTTACAGTATAAACCCAAAAGTCTCTAACGCGAGTCCTGATGCTTATTTATTTCTAGCTAGCTAGTAGGTAACGTTAGCAAATCAACATGACTACAGTCTGACCGCCACTGTAATGCTACAGTACTTACAGTAAAGTACTGTAATGTACAGTAGCAGGACAGGATTGAAGAGAAATAGCTAACCAAGTACATGCAGCTAAATCAAGAACAGGACAAACTCACCTTTCTCGGTGGAGGCTGCATGTTTAAGCATTGACATGAATGGTGTATTCCTTAATAAATATGTTTATTCCAAATAAATCCTTGTTAGGGGCTGGATAATTCCTTCAGTCCCCCCGAGGATGAAGGAAGGGGAGGAAGAGGAGAAAAATAACAGTCAGATTTGGACTCCGGCGGCCATGATAGCTAGAAAGCTTACGCTGGCTAAACCAACTCTACACCAGCAGCTAGCAAGCAGACTTTGGAAGAACACTGCGGGATCCAGAGGCAGAAGAGACAGAGGGAGACTGGGAGGGAGAAAAAGGATGGGGAAACCAACGGGGGCTTCCCCACGAAATGAGGCACAACTTCGCCTCCCTGTGGTGATGGAAAGTAAAAGCACATCGAAGCAGTTCCAGAAACGTTGTTTTCTTTATTTTCTACCTATATATTGTTGCTTGATAACAGTTGTATCTTGTTCAAAATCGGCGACAATAAAATAATCGAATGAGAACCTAATGTAATGTGCAAAACAACCAACGAATGTTTGTTTTACATGCCCGTCTTGGTCGCAGCTTGTGTTTCGCACTGACTGCCTGCGTCTCTGGACCTGCATAGCAACAAGAAACCGTAGTCGATAGAGGAAACATCGATCGAAGGCGATCGAAGGTAGCAGGACATTTGAAAGCTAGCAAATCCCAGATAGATTTTAGCTCTACTGAAATCGCCCCCAAACGTTTCCGTGTGTTTCACTCTCAAATGCTGGGTTGTTTGGATGAACCATGGAATTAATAAACTTTTAGACATCGAGTTACTTTTTATTTTGAGCCAGATGGAGATACCGAAGTTATGTTATTCATATGTGACCAGGGGGTCAGGTCAGGGTCGGGTTTACATGCTCAGATTTTGCGCACATAAACCAATGGTTGCGTGCCACATTATCGACTCTCATTACTTTACAAATTACTATAACAATAGATGATGGTTGGAACATGCTTTATATCTATGGCTACAACATTATGATGTTTTTTGCTGAAAGCCAACTAAAATACATTGCTGTATAAGCGTTGTAAGGTATTGACATTGTTGTTTGTCTGTTCTGTTGTATTTTAATAACTTGTTTAATTTAGACACAAATAATTTCATTTTCTATAGGTAACCCTTTGTTACAATAGGTAAATAGTCAAGTTATTATTGTTTTAAACTGTAATATACAAATATTTTCAAGAAAAATGTACAAACTTTTCTAACACACACCATTTTGCATTTTCAGTGCAGTATGATATGACAGCAGTAGCATTCATAATTTAGTGTGTTACCATATATGAAAAGTACAGCGTCTATCTCCGGTTTTGCATGTGGATGTATGCATGGGTGAATACTTTTTTTTTATAAAGGTGTGCAAATGAGTAAGCCTCACACCTCTTTGCCTTGACAGCTGGTTAGCCATCCAGGGGGACTCTGGATTTTAACAGAACGAGGCCCTAAGCAGAGAACATGAAGCAGGCAGCCAGGCCTGGAGCTACTGCTTGTGGTTTAAGGTCATGTAATCATTAATGCATAGTGTTCTTGGAGCAGGTAAGACATTTATCCCACATTTCACCTCTCACCACCCACATTGACTTCTGTGTCACAGAGAGGTGGAGGAATGGCTGCTGTCCATATAAGGACACCTCTTTAAGATCTTATTCGAATGTCCATTCAGGTCATGGGTGTGTTTTGTTTCTAGGATCTAACACAGAGTTTGGCAAGTCAGGTGAGTCTCTGTGTTGATTTTTGTACTTGTGATCACAGGGTTGTTTGTGTGTGTTTGCTAGGTTTTTGGTAGTGGTTTTTGGGAAGGACAGGAGGAATGTGAAAAGTCTGTAGCGCAACATTCGGGTGAGTATACATTTGTCTGTTTAGTTCCACATGAAAGCCTAAAGACATTGCGTTCGATTATTCTATTCTACCTTTAACTTTTTTCCACTTTTCTTAGATGTGGAGAATATTTGCTTATGAAATGGGGTTTTTTTTCTTGAAAGTGTTTTTCTTCTTTTGGTTATTATTACTCATCCCACGTTTTGTCATATTAAAATATGTCTTGTTTTTTTGTCACAGCAAATTCTAACACATTCAGGAAAGATAGAGCCAAATTTGGCACTGGTGTTAAACTCATTCCATGGAGGGTCGAGTGTCTGCGGGTTTTCACTAGTACCTTGTATCTGTTTGGAAATTAAGGTCACTAATTACTTTATAACTTCCTCATCTGGTTCTCTAGGTCTTAATTGCAACCAATTAAAAGCAAACACAAAACAACAGCAGACATTAGGCCCTTTCTGGAATGATTTGGACACCCCTGCTTGAAGGTGTCCATTCGAAGCTGTTGTACTTTTTTCCACACTGCTCGTTCAACCAGGAAGTCATGGGGGTCAGCGTGTGTGGTCCTTCACCCAATGAACTGAGTTACTATAGTTTTAGAGACACCCAAGCCGCATGACGGAGTCGCTAGAATGCAATGAGACCAGGATATGCCAGCTAACAAAACACAGCTCACCCAGGGCCATAGCTCAATTTTGGGGCTTCCCCAGCCAGTTGTCAGCTAGCGCAGGGGTGTAGAATTAGGGGGGCGGGGTCATGACCCCCCACCAATATTACAGACAGGTCAATGTGACCCCCCTGGAAATGAGTGAAAATCCTGGGATCAATTGACCCTGACCCCCCCCCCCCAATATGCAAAACAAACCTACGCCGTTGAGCTAGCGGCAAAGTCAATGCTGAAACCTAGACTGCTGTGGTCAGCTTAGTTCTACAATAAGCCCCTAAGAGCGCTGCATCACCTGGGAAGGAGCACTACTTCTCTAATGGTGGGTTGGGAGGACAAAAGGCTTGGTTGTATTTAATTATTTGTGGCTCAGTTACATTTCAGTCATACAATGTCCACGGGTACAAATATATATTTATTGATGCAGTGATATTCCACATATTCCTTAAATCTTGAATATTATGTCTATAAATGTCAGTTGAGCTGCAATAGAAGGATGGGGGAGTAGGTGATGGAGAAATCAAAAGATGAACCCCTTTTATGAGGAGGCAGCTTCATCTCTTGGGCAGCCTCCCGTTGGTGGTTTGGGAGAAATGGGTGCTGGTATTCGTAACCTTGGTATTAATCTCCTGGCCATCTTTTTCCTCTCATTGTCCTTCTCCTCCTCGTAATCTTTCTCTGGCTCATTTTCCTTCGCTTTACTTCTGGCCACCACCCTGAGATGTTCCCTGGGAGCCCTTAAATGCCTCCTCTGACAAAGTCCCAAGGGGAGGCAGGTGTGTAGGGGTGGGGCGGACCCATCTGGGAGCTTCCGGAATATTCCGGAAGATACCAGCTGTCTGTTTTGGGGGCATTGATGCGACACTGATTTCTGGGGTGCGGGCGCGTTCGTGCCACAAGACTCATAGTAATGGCTGGAACAGAATGGTATGAAACACGTCCGTTATTCGGTTGATAACCTTACCCAAACCAAACTACTGTAGTGAGTAAGACTTTTTCCTATTGGCCGTTGTCGGACTCGATCCATCTAACATTATACACACAATGAGCCGGCCTCACTTCATTTGCTTCTTCTTTTTATATTGGGAACTAATTCACTTTTTAAAAAGGTATCATAGGAAACTCAAATGTCATTGCCATCATTCATCTGCTACAGGCTGTCAAAGCATCTGATGATCAGAAACCAAAAGGTGAATGTGGCAACAAGGTGAAAAGTCAGTTGTTCTGTCCTCAAGCACAACAGTTAACCGAAATTGCTTTGCGGGTGCTCACTGTGGCAGCTGTCCAATTCGAACAGCTTGGGTTAAATGTTGAAGCCAAATGTCAGTCAGCACACTGATAAACATCCCCTTTCTCTTTCAGTTCACATGGACCATTAAACTGAGTGCATTCTGAGTTGTAGAGTCTGAAGCCAACCTGTGTTTTGTCAAAAGACGCAGTCAACAGTGGCATAACTATGTTCTATAAAGGTAAATCATGAGCAGGAGGCCCGCCCAGTGTGAGTGTGTGTGTGTGTGTGTTTGTGTGTGTGTTCGGGCAGGCTGCAGCCTGCCAAACATGCTCACACCTACACATGTGCAACACCAAGCCAAATATCTCTCGCCTGTAACACATGCTCTGAAGACAAGCATAGAGACACATCGTGGAAAGCAAGTCGGGCATCACCAGGAGGAGGAACCATTCGGAGAATCACTGTGTGTCGGCTGAAACTGCTTATTAGCAACAGGCGAAAAGCTCCAGAGGCAGCAGCCCATCCACGATGTTTTCGTTTCATTAGTCTAGAAAATGGGAAATAGTTGCTGAATGCAGAGTGTGTTCCTCCCAGCCTGGACTCACCGTGATTGGGTACAGGTATTTAACTACTTGGGTTGAAATGGTTCAAGACATGGGGAGCTCTGATGTGCTTTTCCTCTGCTGAGTGGAAAAGCCAAACTGGAGTTGACAGAGAAACAGACAGAGATACAGAATGAAGCTGTTTTTTTTAATTGCTCTGCTTTATGTAATTAGTGTACGTGTGTGAGAAAGAGCAAGATGAAGGAAGTTGATCGTATCCTGGATTTCTCCGGTCCGAGAGAGAGAGAGGGGGGGGGCGGGGGGGGATTGCAACAGGAAATTCCTTTGTCATATCCTTCCTTCATATTTGTGTACTCCTCAAAGAAATAGGATGGCCAGATCCCGTCTCCTTGTCCCTTTTTCAATTCTAGTTTGTTTTTCTTTGTTATTGTGTGTGTCAGTAAGTCAGTGTGACAGATAGATAGACAGACAGAGTAAACTAACTCGGTCATCTCTTAGACGTAATTTTGCCTGATATTTGCTCCTCTATTTTTCTCTTCAGTCTCTAAAGTTTGTTCAAGGCCGTGCTGTGTCTGTGTCTGTATGTGTGTGTGTGCTCATTTCTCATTTGAGTTCACACAGCCTGTGCACACGTTGTGAACTCGTGTTATTAAAAGAAGTTTTAACACATTGTATGTGTGTGTTTGTTTAGGAACCTGTTTTATAAAATAGAAGTGTTGAAAGTGATCATACTCCCGAGATAAAAGCCAATTGCAAATCAACTCCTACCATCTTTACCCCAGAGATCTGACATTAGTGAGTAGAAAGTATCTAGTCAGGTATGGGTGGAAACATTACATTAATGCTAATGTTCTCGTCAAGTGTAATCTTATCTTTCATGCCTTGTTGCTAAGAACATGTCAAAATTAGAAAAAGCTCTCTCAAAAGACCACTTACTTAAATGCTCTAAGAATTTTCTTCTAAACCTGTTGGAACAGATATGCATTAAATTACCTCATCAATGTATGATGTCAAAAGGAAAAAAGTTCCTCCCCTCCTTTAGCAAAGTTTTTTTAATGATCCACATTTTAGGAATTTTGGGTATTTTTCTTTCCTTTCGACTTTTTTGGAAAGGAAAGAAAAAGGTGCAGTGGTCTCTTAATTTTTTCCGGAGCTGTATATGCTTACATTCATTTTTTAACTTGAGTAAAATTGTTATCCATAAATGTGACTTAGTATGTTAAATCATTTTTACCACTCTGTTGTGTTTGTGAATGTGTGTGTATCAGTAAGTCTTTACATTCTCATCAGATCTGGTGCTGAGCAAAGATGGCTATCTACAGTAACCTCTCAACCAATGAGACCAGCGGGCAGTGGCGTTGCCGCTTCAGAGAGGACTTCAAGTACATCCTACTTCCCGTCAGCTACACTCTGGTCTTCGTGATCGGCCTGGCCCTGAACTGCACGGCCATGTACGTGATCCTGTTCCGCACCAAGCGCTGGAAGCCGTCCACAGTCTACATGGTCAACCTGACGGCGTGCGACCTCCTCTACATCTTCACCCTGCCTTTTCTCATCTACTACTACGCAGACAAGAATGACTGGCCCTTCGGCGAGCCATTCTGCAAACTCATCCGTTTCCTGTTCTACGCCAACCTCTACGGTTCCGTCATGTTCCTGTGCTGCATCAGCCTGCACCGCTTCCTGGGGGTGTGTTACCCGGTTCAGTCGCTGAGCTGGGTGACCGCCAGGAGAGCCAGGATGGTGTCGTGTGTGGTGTGGGCATGCGTCTTGCTGTGCCTGGCGCCCATCCTCTACTTTGCGCGCACTAAGGACGAGGGGACGGAGAAGGTGTGCTTCGACACCACCAGCCCGGAGCTCTTCGACGACTTCCTTGTGTACAGCTCGGCGGTGTCCGTGCTGATGTTCGTCATCCCTTTCGTGGTGGTGATGGTGTGCTACGGACTGATGGTGCGGAAGCTCCTGAAGCCCGGCTGGGGGGCTGGGGACGGCCGGGGGGGCTGCGGAGTGGGCGGCCTCGCCTCGCATCGCTCTAAACAGAAGTCGGTGAAGATGATTGTCATCGTGTTGTCGGCGTTCATGCTGTGTTTTCTGCCCTTCCATATAACCAGGAGTCTGAGCTACTCCCTCAGATACCTGGAGCAGATGGATCCCTCTCAGGTGCGGCACCACACGACCACTGAAATAATCACTGACGTTTATACCACTCTAGACGATTACAATCATGCAGAGGCTGAGGAACTCGATTCGGCAGGGGTTTGGTTTGCGCAGAACCCCTTTCTCGCCAGTTGGGTGTTGATAGTGACAGAAATAGATGCTTTGGCTGGAATTCCAAAAACGTGCCATAGTATTTTATGTTAATTTCTGACTGGGCCTAGTCTACAGTGGTTACCTTGAATGTTATACGGATTGGATCTTAGCATAATGTTTAAGTCGTTTCTTTTTTTATTAATCTCCAGGTGAACTGTGAGCTGCTTAAGGCGTCCAGTATGGCCTACACAGTGACACGCCCCCTGGCCAGCGCCAACAGCTGTGTGGATCCCATCCTTTACTTCATGGCTGGACAGGGTTTCCGTAGGAACCTCACAAAGAGAACCAGGTCATCGCCAAGGAAACCAGAAAGTGTGACAGTTGCCCTCTCGACTGTGTCTCAGCTTTGACCTCCAGGGGATCAACCTACAGTGTATGCTCTAAAAAGATTAGCGGTCAGAGTGTCTGATCCGTAACCACATGGCTGCTAGGTCGAATCCTCAATCGAGCCGGCATGGAGAGAACTCTCTCATTCTGTCCCTGAGCAAGGCGATTAACCCTAATTGCTTCCATGTTGTTGTTGTAAATGAGAATGTGTTCTCAGAAAACGTACCAATCAACTAACCTGGTAACAAAAGTGTTAAAAAAAAAACGTAAAAAAGCCTGTATGGTTCAGATAACCACAGAGTGAAAGAGAATGAAGGGACTCGGATGCATATGTCAAACACAGTTGGCAAGGGTTTTTTTTTTTTTTACAGACTAGTCTCTTGGGCCGTTAAAATAAACAAAGTACCATTTGTATTACTTGAAAATGATAGTAGAATATTGGAGCTCATTGACAGAGACATCGTAGGAAGCTGGAAATACACAGATGGATGCTGTCAGTGTAAAGAAAGAACATGCAAACTGTAATAACATGTTTGTGATTTTGTAATCCAAATAGATAACAATTAGAACTTTAGGAGCCACTGATTACAGTGTTCCTACTGAACCTATGTTTAGGATGACACACCACACACTAATCTGTCTTAAGGGGGCCTCCTCGTCCTCTCTCAGCCAGAGAAAGCTGTTTAGCCCCAGGCATGACTTGGCAGGTTCTAGGCCTATGGTAAGTTTGGAGTGATTAATCACAATTCTAAGGCAAACAGAGCTGGAAGTCCTCCAGGGAGCGGGTTTTTAAGATGAGACACAAGCGCACTGCTGGCATGACTACAAATGAAATGCTTACGGCTGCAAAAATGTCTTGTACATGTCTTGCAGTTGCAAGTGATATGCTTCTAGTTGCCATTTCTCCAAAGGCCACTTTTTGTAAGGAATCAGTACTGTGTGTAGGATTGAACAAACATAAGAATGTATTTACTTGTGGGGAGATTTTCCACACAGCCAAAGGGTACTAAGATTTGTGTTTATATCAATCTACCGTGCTGATAGTGGATCATTACGGAAGCCCTGAAGCCCAAGTAGTAAAAAAAAAATTCGGCCCAGAGACTAAGTTTATCTCGTTTGAACGACTTAGTATCTCGTTTGAACGACTTAGTACAAAAATAAAGTAGAAAAAAAAAAAACTTACATTTTGAAAAAAAAAATTTTTACTTTTTTTTTACTACTAATTGTTTTTTTTGCTAAGTTGTTCAAATGACTTAGTTTCTCATTTGAACGACTTAGTATCTCGTTTGAATGACCTAGTAAAAAAAATTGAGTAGTCAAAAAAAATTATATTTAGAATTTTTTTTTTTTTTTTTTTTTTACTACCAATTGTTTTTTTGCTAAGTCGTTCAAACGAGATAATCATTAGTATGTCTAATTAGGCCAAATTCTTTATGCAGCAGCATTAAAAGGCCATGTAATGGTTGCTACAGCCCATCGTTCTTTGATTCCGTCCAGTGATGGGCCTATTATTGTTCATTAATAGTTATTTGAAACCCTAAAGCAAGGCAACCTTTGAACGCCAAAGCATTAAGTAAGAACATTGAGCAATCGGCTGAATAGTAGCACGTTGGCAAGGTGAGGACGCATCAAGTGTGCCATGACATTTTGCTCAAATGATAAAACATTGTATGTAATACAAAACAAGATTGTCCAATAAATATTCAATCCAGGCAACATTACAACGAATACAAGTTGTAGTCTTGTTTAAGTGCTTAAGTTGAACTTCTCGCATTGTAAAAA
>JACXGI010013388.1:0-20916 GCA_016801175.1 Esox masquinongy | reverse complement strand
TTTTCTGAGATACTGAATTTGGGGTTTTCATTAGTTGTCAGTTATAATCATCAAAATTAAAAGAAATAAACACTTGAAATATATCAGTCTGTGTGGAATGAATGTATACATTATACAAGTTTCACTTTTTGAATGGAATTACTGAAATAAATCAACTTTTTGATGATATTCTAATTTTATGACCAGCACCTGTATGTTGCAAGTCACTACTTTTCAGGAGAGCCATTTTTAAGATGAAAAACATGTTCTTGGACATTTTGTCTTTTTTGCAGAAATGCCTTCTTGAAGATGTGAGCTTTATTGTGACTTAATATCAAACTAGTATGCGAAGTGTAAATGCGAATAAAATTTAAAACTAAAACCTTTGTTTAACCTGCGGAAAATACAGGACTTTTGTCACGTCCTGGCTATGCCCCTAGCGATCTCTGCGCTGGGCTGGGCTGGGGCCATAGTCAGGACCGGACAGAAGGTGGTGCCTCTAGGCACCTCTAATCCATTTTGGTCTCCCCAATTGGAGGCAGGTGTAGATCATTGCCTCCAATTGGGGAACCTATTTATGTACAATGTTTGGCCACACCCGGGGTGGATCATTTTGGTTTTGTTTGTACCTGCTGCCCAACGTCACTGGTTGATGCTTTGTATTTGTTTCTTTTTATTAAAAGTATGGATTACTTTTAATAAAAAGTAATCACTTTCGTCTCTGCGCCTGTGTCCAGCCATCACAACCGTGACAGAATGATCTGATACTGACTGATACTGATCAAAACTTTCAGGCAAAATTGAGGCATTTCATTGTGTGACAATGGTGGAAAGAAAACGCTATCTCCTCTTGTACAAAACAACTGTCCACGGATTACATTTACAAGAAAAGGACAATCATGGCAGTTATGATAGTGACAATGAAAGATGCATAGATTATTGAAGTATGGAACGCCTTGTGTGTGAATGGTAGCGAAAAGACGCGTTGTAAACAAAGTCAACAGACTAAACGCAAACAACAAAGGACTTCGTATGTAATCAGAGGATATATAATTGTTTCAGTCTGCCGCAAAACATTCCTACATGTATACGGGTAAGTGTAACGTTTGCTAAATAGCTGCAGATAATTCCCTTTCAAAAAGTTGTCCAAGTCGTTTGTATTGCTAGTTATCTAGCTATAGCTACTATACTGACTTTACTGTTAACGTTAGCTAGCTAGGTAACCACATTAACTTACCAGACAGCTAACATTTCCTGGTTTCTAGCTTGTATGTGATTATGCTTAACTATTATGTTTGCCTAGTCTTCACAAAAGTGAACAAGTCAATTAGCATGATAATAAGCTATCTGATTGACCATTGATCCAGGTGTGTGTGATTATGCCTAATCTATAACCCTATAATGACTCAGTGGCTGACCACCTGCACTCAAACTATCTGCACATACATTGCTTCTAAGCTTTCTTTACCTTACACTACATTGCTTCTAAGCTAACTTTACCTTTCACTGTATTGTTTATACGTGATGTATCAAGTCCATGTGAAGAAAACTTTAATTTTATGTGATATACTATGTGTTTATTAGAGACCAACCAGACCAGTTTAGCACAAGGCCAGAGTGTCCCCATTTGAATACTTAAATAGCTGGATGGGGTTAAGGCCTAAGAGGGTGTGAGCGACGCTGAATGGGCGTAAACAAAGACCAGCTTTCTGGAAAGTGTGAATCTTTCATAGTGCGACTATTTCTGGTGGATTTTTGAATTATGTATTAGGATTTGTTCAGGATAGACAAAAACTTTGCTGGCTACACGATTCTCTCATCGTTTCACTTGACGAAAAAGTCAGTTATCGTCACCTATATTGATAGTTATGTCAGTGTCATTCATGAATGGCTAATAAGCTGTTAAAAAGGCCAGTGGCAAAAGCCAAACAGTTCAAAGATGCTATTTGTGGTGGAGGTAAACTTAATAAGAAACATTATTCAGTTTAACTCAATGCTTAATGGTGTCTAGCAACATATTACTGGCTAATAAGCTTTTAAAACGTCCAGTGGCAAAAGCCATACATTTCATAGATGCTCTTTGTGGTGGAGGTAAACTTAATAAAAAACGTTAGTTAGTTTAAAACAATGCTTAATGGTGTCCAACTAAATATTAAAACTAAATTATTTAATGTCAAGAGGTTATGCCGACACCCAGCAGATGTATAGCTCTGCGGGGTAGTGGTTAAAGACACAGCCTCTCACGTGGGAGACCTGAGTTTGAATCTCGGGAGGGCAACAACAATCATACATTTTTATTGAACTAGGCTTGCCTGGTTTCTTGTTTCTCAGAACTAGATAAAACAGAAACTTTTAAAGCACTACATCTTTCAAAAATTCATCAAACAGTATTGTATTGTATTCCATTACAAAGCTCTAAATCTGGACCTTTATAAAATGTGAAAAAAAGCCAAACTCTAATTTTGCGATAGGACCCCATTTCTGAATTTTGTCACATATATGGTTTCTTCTTTGCATGGTAGAGTTTTAACTTGCATTCCTGGATGCCAGCGACATACTGTGTTCACAGACAATGGTTTTCGGAAGTGTTCCTGAGCCCATGCAATGACGTCCACTACAGAATCATGTCTGTTTTTAATGTAGTGCTGCCAGAGGGCCCAAAGATAACGAACAGCCAATATTGGTTTTCGGCCGTGTCCCTTGTCTACAGAGATTTCTCTCTGGATTCTCTGAACCTTTTAATTAAATTATGTACTTAAAGATGAGATCCTCAAATCTTCACAATTTTAGACTGAGAAACGTCATTCTTAAATTGTTGCACTATTTGCCTACATAGTCTTTCACAGAGTGGTGAACCCCTCCCCATCTTTACTTCGGAAAGACTCATCCTCTCTGGGATGCTCTTTTTATACCCAATAATGTTACGGACTGTGAAGGGAGGCCTTCATAACCTAACTTCTAGGTCCCTTTAAGAAGGAGGGAGTAATTATGTGAGCATGGATGTATGAATGTTAGTGTTATTGTACTGGCCAGTATTATGTTCCACATTTCCTCAACTCACAGTAATATGCATAATTCCTTAATTTCACCAAGTTCCATTATTCTGTGTATTTGTATGTGCGCACGTATAGGTGACGTCAAGGCCTTGTGTGATTATGTTGTATGTCTCCTCCTTTTCTTGGTTGTAGATGATGATCTGCACCTGTGACTATTAGACGTGTTTGTATATAGTTGGGTGTTACGGTTGAGAGGGGGGTTCTCTCTCCTCTGATTTCCCGTGTTTTGCATGACCCTGTAAAAGCTATGAAAAACCTTGAATGATTAGAGATACGGTATTCCAAGTTTTACTGATTGCTCTAGGCAACAGCCTATTCGTGACACTGACCTGTTGACAATTAACCTAATTAATTGTGTGATGTTCCACCAGATTTTCTGTCCCAGCTTTTTTGAAACGTGTTCCTGGCATCAAATTCAAAGTGGGCATATATTTTTCAAGAAACAATAGCATTTCTCAGTTTCAACATCTGATATGTTGTTGTTGTACTATTTTCTATTGAGTATAGGGTTTAAATGATTTGCACATTATTGCATTCTGTTTTTCTTTACATTTTACACAGCGTCCCAACTTTTTTGGAAATGGTGTTTCTAGTTTAGCTTCATGTTAATTCAAACTGCAGGTAACTTCTTAGGCCATATTCCACCACCATTTGATGCTGTGTGCAGTGTAGCTGCCTCAATATGCCAAAAAATGCACAAGTACTACCTTTCCGCAAAGGACTATGTGGATAACTCGGACTAAGTGGGAAGGCCGAGCGTGTTTCTTGGGCTTTGGCTGGCTTTACCTGTTTTACTGATAAACTGCATTGGATGGATGGATTGCAGTGAGATGGATAGCACAAGTTTTTCAGTATAACTGAACAAATGTAGTTTGAATAAATAGTATACTACTCACATACATTATTATAGAATTACAACATAGAAATAGTTCAAATGAATTTATATTTTGAAATTCAATATCACAATTTACATACTGAAATATTACAAAACGTCCAATTTGTTTATAAAGCTATATATGGAGGGGATTGTTTAGAGATGCTAATGGATACATTTTCCTCACAAGTGATTCCCTATCATTAAAAAGTAAGCAGATATACCAACCTGCTTATTAAATTACCTTTATTTATAACAAGACCTTGGCCTTTTGATGTACGGCCTGCTGACAGGTGGTAAAGTATGACTATTTGACAGAGGTCAGAGAGACTGATAAATCCCTAAGCTGGTGATGTGGCTTGCGGAAAGACTTTTTTAACTAGAAATATTAGTCATTACATGCATTACATGCATTAGTCATTATGCTGAGTTCATGTTTCCTAAATGATGAATTTATAATAAAATCTGCCTGCTGATTTACTAGGGGGCACTTTATTTTTTCTGCTCAATTTTTTGGGTACATGTTGACAAGATGTTGGAGAATATTGATGCACTGACCATTTCTGAGTAGTCACCCTAGAGCATAACAAACAATATTTTGATGACTTTACTACGCAATATTGTGAGTTAAACTTAAAATAATGAAAAACAACTCTATTGCTGACATGTGGTGTCTTCATTGTTTTAAACTGGTATTCAAGTGTGTGAGATGCATACATTTGCTTTAAATGTTTGGTGAGAATATAGGGATTTTGTATAAAACCACTGTATTAAGGGGTTAAGTATCATATTCAGATCTATATGGGGGTAGATGAGATAACATCCCTGACATCACGCGTTATAGAGGCTGACCTGTAGGTCCTGGGTCCCCAGGTTCCCCGACGATATTTATGTATGTTATGGGTCCTCCAATTCCAAGAGGGCCATCATCTCCTACAGGTCCCTTGGGCCCTACGCAGCCATCCACCCCAACATCACCAATCAGACCTGGACAACATAATCAACAGCATTATAATAATCATGGCTTTTGGGTGTATTCTCCTGTATGTGTGCATAAAATAATTCCACGGTTTTACCTTTAGGGCCAGGATGTCCCACTAGTCCTGGGTCTCCATCTGTTCCTGGTGTGCCACATGTTCCTGGCGGCCCCATGTCTCCTCTTAGACCTTGGAGAATATTTTAAATACTTTATTTCCCTTAATGCATGGAGCTTCAACTTTACCAAAGACCCTTAATGTAGTATATCACATTGCATCATGTTGTATTACTGGTGGTAAGGTTATTACGCATAACTGTATCACATTATGAAACGGCCCTCCTTACGTGACAGGAATTACACATTGTAAACATTCCACTTTGTCCTTTTGAAAAATATACCACAATTCTCTAGAAACGTTACTGACATACAGAGGCATTAGCCTCCAGATGCTGTATCAGGGTTGACTAACACTCGGGGCCCCCTCCAAACTACAAATGTAGGCTTTACATTTTATTGGGAGATCTATCATTGGTTTTCTTTTCGTAAGATAATAGATCCACAAATCAAATAAAAAGGATCCAAACATATGAAAAGGTCCCAGAATGTATGGACAATCAATTGAACAGCATTTCCAAACTGGCTACGCACAATTTTGATGCCACACACTTCAACCTTGTGGAAGTAGCTAAGACAAAAAAATCAGCACTACCAACATACACATATATTTATTCCATATAGCAATCTATGGTAAAAACCATTAACAACATGTACAACAGTCAATTAGATTGAATTCTACACTCTGCTTTTGCTATTTTCTTATCCCACATCTCATTTTTGCCTGTGTCAAAGCAGCAGCGATTCCTTTTGAGTTCATAACACCAATTGTTGAAATCAGAGAATAATTTCCACACATTACAATTTTAACACATCACAGACTTTCAGCCATTCTTGGTAAACTAAACATTTACCATAGCCTGTATTTTATTCACCTATTAAAACTTGACCTAATGTCTTTATATATGACATTGTGAATAGAGCAAACCTTTCCCCAAACAGAATACAGAAAAGAGTAGTGATTTGTGAACACAACACTTACCATGCATTTAACGGGCATGTAGGAGGATGTTTCTTAAAATCCTCTGGTTTTGTAACATCCAATACAAATGTAAACATTGGGAGCAAGCAGTCCATTCAAACAGTTTTTTTTGTAAAATGTTTCCAGACCTCCAAGGAGGCATGATGATTTGAAGGTATGGTCTCGCAAATCTACTATCTCTCTCTGTGGTCTCTATGTGGCATGTTCAACCGGTGAGACAGTCTGATATAAATCCACTCAACATTTTGGACACCCATGTCCGCTCGTTTTCCCAGGAAAACGCGTGCACACACACACACACACACACACACACACACACACACACACAATGGCGCATTATATTCTGCAACAAGTCCTCGTGATCTAACCTGGTGTCCCATGTGCACCATCTGTTCCTCTGAATCCCTTTGGACCAGCAGTCCCCACAGATCCCGGGGGTCCATTAAACCCAGGAGGACCATGCTGCCCCACCGGTCCTGGTGTCCCATTGCCAGGCAGACCTGTGTCCCCCTGCACCCCTTTCTGTCCTCTGATCCCTAAAGGATATAGAATGGATCCAATAGGAGAGGAGAGGCAGGGGAAGAAAGATACAGAAGAATAGAGAAAGGGGAGAGTGGAGAGACAGCAGGAGGAGAGAACAGTAGAGAGGAAAGAAAGAAATAGGGAGATAGTAAGAGGTACAAAGAAAATATATCATGACAGTACAATATTCAGTCATATCTTAGAGTCACAACACTATGAGCAGTGTTATGACAAATCTGAAATCTTCATTGATTACTTATTTATTATCATTACATTTTTTACCCTTAGTTTACTAGGAAAATTTACTGAGAACATTACATTCTGGCACAGTAAAAAAATGGCTATTGTTACCGAGGCTTTTGATAAACAGGTGAGGGGCGGGGTTAAGGATAATTAAGTACCTGTGAACCCAATGATTCCATTGAGACCTGCAGGCCCTTTAGGGCCTGGAGGGCCTGGTATACCTGTGCCAGGACCCCCAGGCAGACCAGGCAAGCCCTCAGCCCCTTTACAACCTGAAGATAGGAAAGAGTAATCAATTGTCAAATTTTTATGTCATATCAGCAGGATACACAAGCTACGGACCAAAATATCTACTTGCCCGTATGACTGTGTGACAATCAGTCTGTGTGTAGGTGTGTGTCAATTTACCTTTTCCACCCTGTGGACCATCTCTTCCTGGTAGGCCAGGTGATCCACTAAGCCCACACTGGCCAGAGTTTCCAGTCAGCCCTAGAGAACCATCCTCCCCTGGAGGACCCTGTCTTCCTGACAGGCCTGGACTGCCTGGTCTGAAATCACCCTGAGAATACACACATCTATGTATTGGCACACAAAGATACCACACAATCAAGAGAGACACATACTCCCACACACTCAGTCACAAACAAAGACAAACCTATAAATTGCTGTTTATTATCTTTAGTTACCTTAGGACCTGGCATCCCGGGAGCTCCGGATGGTCCTGGTCGTCCCATGCACCCAATCCCTAGGGCACCAACAACCCCAGGCTGGCCCTTCTCACCTGAAAAGGAATATTGTTTGACTTCATGACTGAGTCTATACATGAGCTCTATCAACAGTTTTTTACATCCCCAGTTATAAGAGGGTGTGCACACTTATGCAACCAGGTTATTGTAAGGTTTTTATTTTTCATTTTTCCCCCTCGAAGATTTCAGTTTGTTTTTCAATTGAATTGATCATATTATTGGTCACATTAAAAGTGGAAAAAGTTCTGACATGATTTATCTTTGTCTCATTCTTTTACATCACAAAAACCTGGCATTTTCACAGGGGTGTGTAGACTTTTTATATCCACTGTAAAGGAGCAGTGTGTTTGTTCCTGTGAAGTGGTTCTGTAGGATCTTAAGATACTGCAAATCTTTCCGGGTAGTAAATTCTCACCTTTTGGTCCAGTGTTGCCAAGAGGGCCCTGGACAGACAGGCCTCTATCCCCCTTTGGGCCAGTGTTGCCAGGAAAGCCAGGACAGCCATTTACACCAGGATTACCTAAAAAATAACAACAACAAAAAAATACACATGATGGCCTAAAATAGCTTGGTGCCTTATAGTCTTGTGTTGGCAAGACAATGGATGAATTTTGGACTACAACATGGCCATAAGCTCAATGATTTGCTACACTGTGTGCACAATTATTAGGGAAATCGTATTCCTCAAGATTCATTTTATTGTTGAACAAACACAATGTCATTGAACCTCAAACCTGAATGTTTAACAAAGGATAAATTAGTTTTGAACTTTCTCAGGGGAATACATAAGTATGCACAATTATTAGGCAACAATTGGTGTGCAGAAATATTAGGTAACTAAATTACAAAAATAATTTCTCCAACTCACTTGTTTATTCTCGTTTTTTCAGAGGTGGGACCAAGTCATTGTTTTCAAGTCACAAGTCACATTTGGCTGCAACAATAAGACTTCTGATTTTCATGTTGCTTTCAAAATAAAGGTCTGCAGTGTCTATAGTTTTAGTTTGTATTGTGTAGGCTACATTTTCAAAGGTAAACCTATGTGGGGGAAATTATAAATGAGGAAAAATTATATTTCAATAATACTTTACGTAAATTAAAGAATATTATAAGGTGGAGCACACTGAGAAATGATTAGAGCTTAAGTTAATGTAGAGAACATTATCTAATATTAAAAAAATACTATTTTGATGTTATTGTTGTTAATTTGCTTGTACTCATTATCTTAGGAGAGGGATTATGTAATACATCCAACCACACTATATTTTCCATCCCCCCAATGTAATGTACAAGAGATACTTTTTGTGGAAAAACGCTTTTGTGGAAACCCAACGGGGGCTAGATGGGCGTCCAGATAGCCCCCCCAACAGGTTTGAATGTCAAATTAATGCTTTTGTTTATGTCATGCAGGCTCGTCAGTGACAGTGGTGAGGTCTCAAAACTAATTAGGTTACTTGGCAACAGGTCAAACTCTTTGCAATTTTATATTGAGAAACGTTATTCTTAAACTGTTGCACTATTTGCCTACACAGTCTTTCACAGAGTGGTGAACCCCTTGCCATCTTTACTTCAGAAAGACTCATCCTCTCTGGGATGCTCTTTTTATATCCAATCATGTTACAGACTTTGAAGGGAGGCCTTCATAGCCTAACTTCTAGGTCCCTTTAAGAAGGAGGGAGTAATTATGTGAGCATGGATGTATGAATGTTAGTGTTATTCTACTGGCCAGTATTATGTTTCACATTTCCTCAACTCACAGTAATATGCATAATTCCATCATTTCACCAAGTTCTATTATTCTGTGTATTTGTATGTGCGCACGTATAGGTGACGTCAAGGCTTTGTGTGATCATGTTGTATGTCTCCTCCTTTTCTTGATTGTAGATGATGACCTGCACCTGTGAATATTAGACATGTTTGTATATAGTTGGGTGTTATGGTTGAGAGGGGGGTTCTCTCTCTGATTTCCCGTGTTTTGTGTGACCCTGTAAAAAGCTATGAAAAACCTTGAATGATTAGTGATACGGGACTCCAAGTTTTACTGATTGCTCTAGGCAATGGCCTATTTGTGACACTGACCTGTTAATTAACCTAATTAGTTGTGTGATGTTCCACCAGATTTTCTGTCCCAGCATTTTTGAAACGTGTTGCTGGCATCAGACTCAAAGTGGGCATATATGTTTCAAGAAACAATAACATTTCTAAGTTTCAACATTTGATATGTTGAAAAACAAACTGAAATCTTTGAGAGGAAAAAAACCCCCAAAACACTCACAATAACCTGGTTGCATATGTGTGCACAGCCTTAAACTAATACTTTGTTGAAGCACCTTTTGATTTTATTACAGCACTCAGTCTATTTGGGTAGGAGTCTATTAGCATGGCAAATCTTGACGTGGCAATATTTGCCCACTCTTCTTTGCAAAAGCGCTCCAAATCTGTCAGATTGCAAGGACATCTCCTGTGCACAGCCCTCTTCAGATCACCCCATAGATGTTCAATTGGATTCAGGTCTGGGCTCTGGCTGGGCCATTCCAAAACGTACATTTTCTTCTGGTGAAGCCATGCTTTTGTGGATTTGGATGTGTGCTTTGGGTCGTTCTCGTGCTGAAAAGTGAACTTCCTCTTCATCTTCAGCTTTCTAACGGACGCCTGAAGATGTTGTGCCAAAATTGCCTGGTATTTGGAACTGTTCATAATTCCCTCCACCCTCACTAAGGCCCCGGTTCCAGCTGAAGAAAAACAGCCCCAAAGCATGATGCTGCCACCACCATGCTTCACTTTGGGTATGGTGTTCTTTGGGTGATGTGCAGTGTTGTTTTTGCGCCAAACATACCTTTTGGAATTATGGCCAAAAAGTTCAACCTTGGTTTCATCAGACCATAACACATTTTCCCACGTGCTTTTGGGGGACTTGCTGTTTGTTTTTGCAAACTTCAGCCGGGCTTGGACGTTTTTCTTTGTAAGAACAGGCTTCCGTCTTGCCACCCTACCCCATAGCCCATTCATATGAAGAATAGGGGAGACTGTTGTTACATGTAGCACACAGCCAGTACTTGCTAGCAATTCCTGCAGTTTCTTTAATGTTGCTGTAGGTCTCTTGGAAGCCTCCCTGACCAGTTTTCTTCTCGTCTTTTCATCAGTTTTGGAGGGACGTCCAGTTCTTGGTAATGTCTCTGTTGTACCATATTTTCTCCACTTGATGATGACTGTCTTCACTGTGTTCCATGGTATATCTAATGCTTTGGAAATTCTTTTGTACCCTTCTCCTGACCCATATCTTTCAACAATGACATCCCTCTGATGTTTTGAAAGCTCTCTTCGGACCATGGCTTTTGCTCTGAGATGCAACTAAGAAAATGTCAGGAAAATCCTACTAGAACAGCTGAACTTTATTTGTGATTAATCAGAGTCACTTTAAATGATGGCAGGTGTGTAATGAATTCTATTGAACCTGAGTTTGAATGTGATTGGTTAATTCTGAACACAGCCACATCCCCAGTTATAAGAGGGTGTGCACACTTATGCAACCAGGTTATTGTAAGTTTTTTATTTTCCATTTTTCCCCCTCAAAGATTTCAGTTTGTTTTTCAATTGAATTGTTCACATTATAGGTCACATAGGTCACAAGTGGAAAAAGTTCTGAAATGATTTATCTTTGTCTCATTCTTTTACATCACAAAAACATGGCATTTTAACAGGGGTGTGTAGACTTTTTATATCCACTGTAACTGAACAAACGAATTACAACAAAGAAATAGTTCAAATTAATTCATATTTGAAATTCAATATCACAATTTACATATTCAAAGATTACAAAACATCCAATTTGTTTATAAAGCTATATACGGAGGGGATTGTTTAGAGATGCTAATGGATACATTTTCCTTACAAGTGATTCCCTATCATTAAAAAGTAAGCAGATATACCAACCTGCTTATTAAATTACCTTTATTTATAACAAGACCTTGGCCTTTTGATGTACGGCCTGCTGACAGGTGGTAAAGTATGACTATTTGACAGAGGTCAGAGAGACTGATAAATCTCTAAGCTGGTGATTTGGCTTGCGGAAAGACTATTTTAACTAGAAATATTAGTCATCACATTATGCTGAGTTCATGTTTCCTAAATGATGCATTTATTAATTAAAGAATTAATGGAAAAACATTCACTGATTCTATGAGGTGAAATTTATTTTAACAACTAAAACAGGAATGTATGAATATATTTGTCTAATGAAATCAGTTACAACAGCGTTGGCTGGTAATCAGGAGAAAAGAAATCCAACTTGTGTAAATATAACAACTCTCACAACATACTGTAGCAAGCTGGCATCATTATTAATTTTGTAGTGGGGCTATACACTTTTTTAAGTATTGTGTATATACTCCTTAATTCCATATTGATACGTGTCAAAATAGATTTGGGTGCTATACACTATATGAAATAAAGCTGAAATAAAGCTGATGGATCACAGAATGTTTAGTTAACAATGTCAATATAGCCTACTATTATTTATTAACATTTTAAGCGCAGCGTTGTGCAAAGTATTGTAGAAAATTAATTTACTGTCATTCTTATTTATTCATTATCTTATTAGAAGGGTTTTGTATTCTGTATGCTTGATCAATTACACATATACTGAAAGACTTGTCTCTCACTGTCTCCAACTTATAAGGCCAGTATCTGTATTCAGGGGCAGTGATGAATGGAATGTCGGCTGCGCAAGGCCTTGGCTCCTTATAGCAGTAAGAGAAACAGGCCTCTGCCTGTGCCATAAAACCGCCATAAGAAACTGTTCTCTAGGAGGAAGCTCTCGAACAGCAGGGGGTTATTATTACTAACATCCTACAGGTGAACAGAGCTCTATTCCTTATTGGGAAGAGTATAGTTAACTTAAGTCTCCATAGAGTAACTGTCCAGATTGATATATCTCAGCCTTTGACCGGGTTGTCTGGGCAACCGACAGTCTATGATTCTCTGTGCCTCTTGGAGCCATCTGAGTGCAACTTTGCATTTTTAGACTACCCCATAGTGGCGACTATTCCTTGTATGTACATTCTGCAAATGCTAATTCCGTCATCTGTACTGTTGGAAGAGAATATAAGCTTGAAACCTGAAATGCACAATCAGAACAATATGTCATGACGTTACTCTGCTAGTCTCTGTATTCATTCTCTGTTGGTGTTGTGACGGTTGTTCCCGTGGATCCACGTAATTAAACTTGAAATAATCAACTGTTATACCAGACTCTGAGAAGTTTTTATTTTAATAAATCGCAAACATTTTCCGTCTTCCACAGTATGGATACATGTGACATTTCCAAAATGTAATTATCCAGTACAAAATGCGTACTGCACACGCGTTAACTTTCGAGTAATTTAATTGACATGGATGGAAATATCAGTTGGAAATGTAAAAACAAGGGGAACAGAAGAGTCAAAAACATTAAGATACTGTAGTTGACAAGTTAGGGTATACCCACTTCTCCAGTCACCACACAACTGATTTTACCTGTAGGCTATATATTGGGAATTTGGGATGATGGGCTTTCAGATGTGTTTTGATGTTTGATTTTTCTGCCATCTTGTGGTGGCAAACGCTGCGTTCGCCAGTGGACACATTGCATTCTGTCTTGTTTGAGTCTACAGTACATGATATTAAAAGTGCCTCCAAATGCCTCAGTCAATCCGTTGCTGCCAGATTAGAGAAAAATCAGAGGTGATTCTGGAATGACCTGGGCATGACATTTCTTTTCCACCAAAAATAGTATTGCAATGTTGCAACAAGAAAGGCAAACAATTCTGCTAATGCCCATGTATGCTTTGACTGGACAAAACAAAACAAAAACACTTAAAAGCACCCTTTCCAAAATCCCCCTATCCAATTATGTAGTTATGTAGTTTTATAAGACTTCTGTCACAAAGATAATTTTGTCTCGCCTAGTTTTTGTAAAAATATTTTTCGTTTAGTTGTTTTATCTGGATCTTTTTAGTCAGTTATCATCTCGTCGACTGCAACTGAAAAATAGGTGTTTAACGAATACTTTTGTCACTATTTGTGTTGACAAAATTAACCCTGGTTCAATACGATGACGAGGGTAAGAAACCGTTAACAAAGTATTGTTTGCAAGCATTGCTTTGCCACTACTCGCGTGGAACACTTCTAACGTGATGACGTCATTCATACCGAAATTGTACCGTTACCATGACCACAAACCAAACAGTGGGCCCACTGTACCATTGCATATGGTGATCTTCAGGCCTTCAGGCAGCACTACATTAAGAACAGACACAATTCTGTAGTGAAAATCACTGCATGGGCTCAGGAACACTTCCAAAAACCATTGTCTGTGAACACAGTTTGTCACTGCATCCAGAAATGCAAGTTAAAACTCTACCATGCAAAGAAGAAACCAAATACAAACAAGATCCAGAAACATCGCCACATTCTCTGGATGGTCCCTTTACTCATTTAAGATGGAAAATTGTCCAGTGGTCTGACATCAAAATTTTAAATAATTTCTTGTATAATAATCATGTCCCTCCGGGCTAAAAAGTAAAGGGACCATCCGGCTTGGTATCAGTGCACAGTTCAAAAGCCAACATATGTGATTGTATGGGGGTGCATTAATGCACATGCACATGGCATGGGTGACTTGCACATCTGTGAAGGCACCATTAACGCTGAACAGACGCTGCCATCCAGACAACGTCTTTTTCCAGGAAGGCCTTCCTTATTTCAGCAAGACAATGCCAAACAACATTCTGCACGTATTACAACAGCATGGCTCTCTAGTAAAAGAGTCTGGGTGCTAAACTGGCCTGTGTGCAGTCCAGCCCTGTCACCCATTGAAAACATTTGGCGCATTATGAAACGAAAAATATGACAAAGGAGACCCTGAACTGTTGAGTAGCTGAAATCCTATATCAAGCAATAATGGGAAAACATTTAATTTTCAAAACTACAGCAATTTGACTCCTCATTTCCCAAACGCTTTCAGAGTGTTGATAAAAGAAGAGGAGATACAACACAGTAATAAACATGCCCCTGTCCAAACTTTTTTTAAACGTGTTGCTGGCATCAAATTAAAAATTGGCATATATTTTTCCAAAAACAATAACATTTCTCTGGTTCAACATCTGATATGTTGTCTTGTACCATTTTCAACAAAATATAGGCATTAAATGATTTGCACATCATAGCATTCTGTTTTTATTTGCATTTTACGCAGCGTCCCAACTTTTTGGGAAACGGGGTTGTACAAAATAAAAAATATATTTTTAGTATTTTAGTATTATATTTTATTAGATTTTCTGCACTAAAATCTTGTTACCTAAAATTGACCAATTGAAAGTGTGGGTTCACAGTTCCAATCCAGATCTGTTGGTCATTACTGAGGCACGTTTCAGAAAGCATTTTGAATACTTTACAATTTCTGTTTATGATCCTTTAAGACAGGACAGATCCTTTAAAGGTGGTGGAGTGACAATCTTTACCAAGGAACACCTTCCGTGTTTGGTTGTCCCCTCCAAGTCTGTCCACAACAAATTTGATATGCTAGTTTTAAACATCAAGCTCACAAATAACACTCCAGTGACTGTTGCTGGTTGTTATCATCCTCCATAAGCAACCTAATGTACTGTCAAAAGCTCTCTTCTGGCCCCATACACTAAAACCTAAACTGGGACATACCTAAGTCATAAAGCAATTGGACTCCCTAAATCTATATGTCCTATATCAATTGGATTCAATCATAACCAATCCATCAAGTTATGAACCCAGCTGCCCCAAAATGCTACTCTCCTTGATATAATCCTCACAAATAACCCAGATAGGTAAAATGCTGGTGTTTTCTGTAGGGATCAATGTTTTTTGTTTATGTGTGTATTGGCTGCTCTGTCAAACAACCGGTCCTGATCTGTTATAGACACTTGATTAAAAACAACAGTGAGAAAGCTTATCTGTTTTGACAGAGTTCCTGTGGCTCCTTAAAAAGTCTTAAAAGTTCTTAAAATAAAATCAAGGAAATTAAGGTCATAAATTGTCTTCAATTTACTGTAAATTTGCTGTAGGTATTAAATATGCAGATGGTGCGTTTACGGCTGATGGAAAAATTGTCACGCAGAGTGGCACAGTAGGTGAAACATCTAATTAGCATGTATTTGTTTGATTAACTTAGTAGTAGACAATGAGAAACTCAGTTTTAACGTGACATAAAAAAAATATACATTTTACGTTACGTTAGCTAGCTACAGATGTTGACGTCTGGCTGCGTGTTATCTTTTCGTTGTTGTCAGTAGTTGCTAGATAGGGATAAGCCAAGATGGGGACATGCATATTGAAAATGGTTGGAGAAAGATAGGTTTCGGAGGTGGTTGGCGCCGGCAGGAAACGAGTATGAGGCAAGGTACAATTTGGTGGACCTAGACCATGAAATTGAGAAGAGAGCAACATGTCTTCAGGAGAGTTTGGGGTGGTGTTACCATACAATTTTGGGGGGATATTGAACAGCTTACGTAGGAGCTGCACTACAGCCATCAAGCGTTCAGCGTTGCCATCAGCCATCATGCCTTTAGGAATGCCCCCTTTTAAATAAATGACTGCTGTTATACTACTCGCGTTGTGTCACATCTAGTGGCAGGCGTCCAAGCATCCAAAACACTGAGGTTGAATTCTTGACCACCGACGCATGCGTTCATTCTTGTGATTTGAAATAATAAGAAATAGATTGATTTTTGGGAGCGGATTGGGTGTATTGACTCATTAAAATCCATACAAATAATGGTAACCCATACTGGCCAATTATGTAAGGAACAATTACAGGTTTGTTGCATATGTTTGTTTCAGATCTTTTGACTTCTGGCATTAACTTTCGTCAGACTATTTTCTGGACTGATATTTTTTTGGGAAATGCCACAGGTCAGCTGACACATCAACCTTGCTATGGTATACCAGTACCACAGTAACATCGCACTACAAAAACTTTATGATACTGAGGATACCAGCCACTTAGAATGCCATAGTACCATTTCATATGGTACTACGGACGGTGGTACTCCCATTTCATATGGTACTGCTCTGATTTTTCAAACTGTTCCACCCTACTGGTAAAAAAAAGTCCAACGATCTAGGTCTCGCCAATGCGATTAAGAAAAAAATTACCTGCTTCCCAGCAAAAACACATTGTTCCTCAACCAATGACAGATTATCAACAGCCACCAGTGCAAAACCTCCAATACCGGATGAAGAAAAAAATTACCTGCTTCCCAGCAAAAACACATTGTTCCTCAACCAATGACAGATTATCAACAGCCAACAGTGCAAAACTTCCAATACCGTAGGTTTCTTCCGGAGGTGTGGGCCAAGACCTCATGTCCTCCTAAGTTTAAATGGAGCAAGAGACAAGGAAAATGTAGAGAGCACATTCCTTAAATTTACAACCTAAATGTGCCTCCGCCGGCACAATAATATAGCAGCATAAAACCCTGGGACTGAGACACGGGGGTCCGGTGACACTGATGTGACTCAGTAGTGTTTATGACCCCCCACATGCCTGTATGCTTACCCGACAATGTCTGGGCATGCTCCTGATGAGACGGCAGATGGTGTCCTGGGGAAACTCCTCCCAGACCTGAATCAGGGCAACAGTGAGTTCCTGAACAGTCTGTGGCGCTACTTGCCGGCATCGGATGCACCGATACATAACGTCCCCGAGGTTCTCAATTGGTTACAGGTCTGGGGAATGGGAGGGACAATCTGACAGTTGTTCAGAAACATGCACACCAGTAGCACTGCAAGTCATTTTGTAGGGCTCTGGCAGTGCTCCTCCTGTTCCTCCTCGCACAAAGAAACAGATACCAGTGCCGCTGTTGGGTTGATGCCCTTCTACGGCCCTGTCAGCTCTCCTTGTGTAACGGCCCATCTCCTGGTATTTCCTCTATGCTCTTGAGACTGTACTGGCATTCACAGCAAACCTTCTTGCAATGGCACGTATGGATGTGCTATCCTGGAAGAGCTGGACTACCAGATCAACTTGAATGGGCTGCAGGTACTGCCTCATGCTACCAATAGTGACAAGGACACTAGCAAAATGCAAAACGAGAAGAATCAGTCAGGAAGGATTAGGAGAGAGCAATTGTCTGTGGCCACCACCTGCAAAACCATTCCCTTTTTCAGGGATGTACAGTTGTGCTCATAAGTTTGCAGAAATTGTGAAATATTGGCATTGATTTTGAAAATATGACTGATCATGCAAAAAAAACAGTCTTTTATATAAGGATAGTGATCATATGAAGCCATTTATTATCACATAGTTGTTTGGCACCTTTTTAAATCATAATGATAAAAGAAATCACCCAAATGACCCTGATCAAAAGTTTACATACCCTTGGAATGGTATCCAAAAATGCCAGCAAATGCCAGTCAGTACCGTTCAATCACTTAAGAAGTGGAAAATTCGGGGATCTCTTGACACCAAGCCAAGGTCAGGTAGACTAAGAAAGATTCCAGCCAAACCTGCCAGAAAAATTGTTTGGGATACAAAGAAAAATAGACAGGTAACCTCAGGAGAAATACAGGCGGCTCAGGAAAAAGACAGTGTGGTTGTTTCAAGGAGCACAGTGTGTGTGCTCTAAAGGCTTGAGGAATCTTGTGAAAATTGACCTAGAAATACTGTGATGGAAAGTCACCATCAAAAAATGCAGTGCTGTGAATCTGGCTGCATGTATGGCCACCAAATTTGATGGTGATTAACATTACTCCTGTTTTTAAGAGATTGCAGAAGAAACCAAGCCTCCAAGACACCCCTCTTCCAGATGCTGAACTGAAGTTGTTTATGGATGGGATCATTGACATGACAGAAAAAGCTGGTGACAAACGCTAATGCCTAGTAAAAGATGATAAGTTGGGTAGAAGCTTTCCTGACACGGAACAATGATGCAAATATTGTAAAATGTTTAATGAGAGAAATTACACCGAAGTTTGGTGTACCAGAAATTCTCTAATCCGATTTGGGGACACTTAAATGTTATATGTACAGTTAGGTCCGGAAAAATTTGGACAATTTTCATAATTTTGTCTCTGTACGCCACCACAATGTATTTGAAATGGAACAACCAAGATGCAATTGAAGTGCCAACTTTCAGATTTAATTCAAGGGGTTGAAAATAAATATTATATGAAACATTTAGGAATTACACTCATTTTCATTCACAGTCCCCTTATTTCAAAGGCTCAAATGCAATTGGACAAATTAACACAATCATAAATACAATGTTAATTTTTAATACTTTGTCGAGAATCCTTTGCAGGCAATGCCTGCTTGAAATCTGGAACGCATGGACATCACCAATCGCTGGGTTTCCTCCTTTGTGATGCTTTGCCAAGCCTTTACTGCAGCTGTCTTCAATAGTTTTTTGTTCGTGGGTCTTTCTGCCTTAGGTTTTGTCTTCAGCAAGTGGGAAACCCTTCAAATTACAGCCTGTTACTTACAGGGTAGTTCCCACGTAACTACGTAGTAACAAGAATGTAAGTACGTGGTAAGAATGGGTAGTTATGTAGGAACAATATATGTGTTACGTTTACTTATATGAACGAAGAACGATACTACTCCAAAACTACTTAGTAAAAAGACAGGTGATAAAAAAGCAATTTTGAAAGTATATAATTGTCATTCTTATTCGTGCTTATGAATTTTAAATTTAAATGTGACCTTACTAATTATTTTAATGCAAGTTCACACGCGGAATTAAGGATTTAAGAGAAAATAAAGATGATGCGCATTTCCCCGCTTTGCCCAACTTTTCACCATGCCAACACACACTTTGGGAAATCGGTTCTTGCCAAACCAAAAGCCGCATTGACATCAATCACAAATGTATCAATTGATTATAGATGTGTGTTAGGAATCAAGCTACAGAAAGCACTTATTTGTTGGGTGTCGTACAGCCCCCACTGCTTCTCCTTGAAAATAGGTGCCCACATGAACGTATGTTTCTCCAATATGCCGGATCGAAAGCGCTCCAATGTAGGCTATTATTCCGTTGCGTTGAAAGCGAGAAGCTGACGAATGAAACGGATAGGCTTAACAAATACGAGTTTGTCAGATTATAATGTTGTTGAGGACAATTAAACTTTAACATTAGAAGGCATACTTTAAAATGTGGATATCCTAAGGTGCCTGGCTCACTATGCAAATCTCCTAAAATATTGTGCTGTTTCCATATTTAGATACAAATAAGATTAGCTGTGTTGTGGAAATACACATTAAAACTAATCTATTTCATAATAACACCTGATAAAAAGAAAATAAATATGTGGTAAATTATCATTTGTTTTCAGTTAATACCCCATAACACATGCCATCATTGTGCATATTCTTTCCCATAACTTGTTCCTAATAAGTCCATCATCTTAAACTAGTCTGTTCCCACATAAATACACTGTAGTTACAAGGAAAGAGGGCTGAAATTTGAAGCAGTGTCTGTTGCCACAAAGTTATAAAGTAGTTACAAGGAAAAAGGGCTGTAATTTGAGGCGATGTCTGTTCCCACGTAGTTACACTGTAGCTACAAAGAAAGTGGGCTGTAATTTGAAGCGTTGTCTATTCCCATGTAAATACACTGTAGTTACAAAGAAAGAAGGCTGTTATTTGAAGCGGTGTCTGTTCCCACATAGTTACAGTGTAGTTACAAGATAAGAGGGCTGTAATTTGAAGCAGTGTCTGTTCCCACATAGAGACACAGTAGTTACACCTACCAAGCAAGTACGTTTGGTGTAGTCAAATGAAGCAGAGTCTGACTCACAGTAGTTAAAACATGTAACACCTCAAACTAATTAATTAAGGACAATTTAAAATGAGAGGGTATGTTCAAAATAAAAAACCTGTCAGGGAATTAATCGAAACCAAATCTACATATCTGAACCATTTGGACAGAGATATAATGACATTTAAAAAACACAAACGGCAATTATAAACATTATATTAAAACAAATAAAAACAAACAAACACTATTACAAACAACTACAATCACTACTATCTGAACCTTTTTTTTCTTTTTTTTTTTAAATATATTCATATATCTGTATCTATCTATCTATATATATTCAGATCCGGAAAAAAATAAGAGACCACTGCAAATTGTACGCTTCTGTTCCTCACTCCTTTTCCACTTTGTTGGAAAGGAAAGAAAAAGGTGCATTGGTCTCCTAATTTTTTCCGGAGCTATATATACAGGTGCTGGTCATATAATTAGAATATCATCAAAAAGTTGATTTATTTCAGTAATTCCATTCAAAAAGTGAAACTTGTATAATGTATACATTCATTCCACACAGACTGATATATTTCAAGTGTTTATTCCTTTTAATTTTGATGATTATAACTGACAACTAATGAAAACCCCAAATTCAGTATCTCA
>JACXGI010013387.1:0-20930 GCA_016801175.1 Esox masquinongy | reverse complement strand
GGCTTAAGCAGGGGGACACATCTGGCACTGCCGGATTTGAGTCCCTGGCGGCGTAGTGTGTTACTGATGGTAGCCTTTGTTACTTTGGTCCCAGCTCTCTGCAGGTCATTCACTAGGTCCCCCAGTGTGGTTCTGGGATTTTTGCTCACCGTTCTTGTGATCATTTTGACCCCACGGGGTGAGATCTTGCGTGGAGCCCTGGATCGAGGGAGATTATCAGTGGTCTTGTATGTCTTCCATTTTCTTATAATTGCTCCCACAGTTGATTTCTTCACACCAAGCTGCTTACCTATTGCAGATTCAGTCTTCCCAGCCTGGTGCAGGTCTACAATTTTGTTTCTGGTGTCCTTTGACAGCTCTTTGGTCTTCGCCATAGTGGAGTTTGGAGTGTGACTGTTTGAGGTTGTGGACTGGTGTCTTTTATACTGATAACAAGTTCAAACAGGTGCCATTAATACAGATAACGAGTGGAGGACAGAGGAGCCTCTTAAAGAAGTTACAGGTCTGTGAGAGCCAGAAATCTTGCTTGTTTGTAGGTGACCAAATACTTATTTTACCGAGGAATTTACCAATAAATTCATTAAAAATCCTACAATGTGATTCTCTGGATTTTTTTTCTCATTTTGTCTCTCATAGTTGAAGTGTACCTATGATGGGAATTACAGGCCTCTCTCATCTTTTTAAGTGGGAGAACTTGCACAATTGGTGGCTGACTAAATACTTTTTTGCCCCACTGTATATCACTGTAGCGTAGTGGTTTAAGACGCAGCCTCACATGTGGGAGACCTGGTTTCGAATCCATTGAGGGCAACAACATTTATCACTTTTAATTGCGGGCCGGCTGAACTAGGCTTGCCTGGTTCCTTTTCTGGTTTTCATTCAAAAAGCTCTCTAAACCTATACATAACCTTGCTGTAAATAATAAAGTGAAATTAACTTGTCATTTTTTTTATTCAAATAACTCAGAACCCTAAACCTAACCCCAAACCGTAAAAAAGGATGTACATTTGACATGATTTTGTTATCCGAATAGTATATTGCTTTTTTCTTGAACATTCATGATTTTGAAAACTTGACCGGTAAGTATTAGATGTAGAAGCCTAGAGAAGCTAGCTAAGCTAGCCAGCTAAATTTGGCTTAATAACTTACTATGTTCTGTGCATCATTCCCAGCGGCATTAAGATTCAACGACAGCCTAACTTTACGTAGCTTCTTGTAGCCAAATTATTTCTGTCTGTAACTTTAAATTACATTAATTGATTTAATCTTCCCTTGAATTAGTGAACTGTCATCCACATGCTGACAGGCCATATTGCATCCTTCTGACTGGACCACCACACCACTAATGACCAACGCAAATAACACACATGAAGGAGCGCATGTCATATAAAAGTCATTTAGAAATGTTGTTTAAAATATATATATTTTTTAGATTGTATATGACTACTCACACAACTACTCAAATACTACAACCCCATTTCCAAATAAGTTGCATAAAATGTAACGCTGCATAAAATGTAAATAAAAACAGAAAATGTCTCAGTTTCAACATTTGATATGTTGTCTTTGTACAATTTTCAATTAAATACAGGGATGAATGATTTGCACATGACTGAATTCTATTTTTAATTGCATTTTACGCAGCGTCCTAACTTTTTGGAAATGGGGTTGTTAATTAGTATAGTCTAAAAAAGCATTTTGAAAAGCAGAATTTGTAGTACACACTTGATTGGTCGAGACAGACACAGGTTTGTTTTTTAATTTTTACGTGGACCTGAGACCTAACCCTATACAAATCCATATTCCCTTTTCCCAAGTCTTAAGCCTTACTCTCCTCCAAACCACAATCTAAATAATCCAATTTCTAAAACAATGCCTAATTGTACGTTTTCCCTAAATCTAACCCCTAAGTCAGAAATCTAATTTTCCCTTGTGCATATCTTCGTGGGGACACGAACTCACACACATACACACGCTCACATACACACTCACTTCCACCATTTCTCCTTTTGGCCCCTTTCCTCTATAAGCATCCATTTGGGATTCTGAACTACTTCAGGGAAGCTAAACTACTGTCTGGGCTCACTTAAAGTGACAGAGTCTCTAGTCCCTCATCCATTAACCACATCCCTGTGGCTCTCCCTCTAAATGCAGACTTTACCCCTCCTACATTCCAAGCCGGTGTGATATAAGACACAGTCACACGTCCTCTGGAAGCCAGGGGCTAAGCTGGCAAGTAAGGTCTTCATTGTACTGTGAACATTGTACCCGGTGCATAAGACAAACAGACTTCCACTTGATCGGTACATTAAAATGTAAGACATGTAGACGTATACAGACCCACTGTAAGACGTACATCAGTCCTTGGGGGAATGCATGCCTCTAGCTGTTGGACTTTGTTTGGTTCCTGTCGCTAAGAGCCCGAAGACCGCATGGTTCTAACTCATGGGATGAGGTACACACACACAGACACACACTTGGTTCCAGTGGTTTTCTTGGCCAGGTCTACTGTATAAACACAGCGATGGGTTTGTGATGGATAGTCCGTCTCCTTCTTCCTCTATAATCTCTGGGCTTCCCACCAAACACATTATTAACACTGGGGGGGTTCAGAAACCGACGAGGGGGAGGGGGGGGGGGCAACTTGGGGTTTGTGTGTGTGTGTCTGTGTTGTTTTGCGTCGCTACAGGTGTCTTCCAATTATCCTCTCGGTGTCGTTTTTCTGTGTGTTCGTCCACCTGCAGGCCAATGTGTGCCTTGTGTCATTGAAAATGAACTGCTGTCCATGTCGTCCCTCACAATGAATATGTAAACACACACTCCCACGGCCGTCGTCCTGCTGCTAGAGTGTGCCTCAGTGTTCCTTCTCTTAGTTCATGTTTTCCACGCCATGTGCCCGACGAGTTATTCCAATATATTTCATGTGTCTGATTAAAACTGTTTGTACTAACGCCACCTGTTGTGAATATCTGATTGTGTGTGTTTCTCTCTGTGTTTGTGTGTGTTTCTGTGTGTGTGTGTGTGTGTGTGTGTGTGTGTGTTTGTGCCAATGTGTGATTCGTTTGTGTGTCACTGATATAACGTGCCTTGGGTGATAATAACGGGTATGTGAATGAATGAAGATGCATGGCCTTTTATTAGTTCTTCTTTGAACCACTCCGATAACATGTTGAGGTGACAGTGAGATAATATCCGTGTGGAAACACTGCAACAGGCTTCCAGAACCAACAGTAGAACCCGTGTTCTACAGAGACCTCTGAACGTGTTCCTGCCTTTTCATCCGTGGCATCTCTCGGACTCATGACTGTTCTCACGGTTTCCCGTTTCCAGGTGAACATGCCGGAGCTGGCACTCCTCCGCTTTGTGGTGTTGGACGACGACTACATCGGAGACGACTTCATTGGGCAGTACACCGTGGCCTTCGAGTGCCTTCAGCCGGGCTACCGCAATGTGCCCCTCCTGGGTCTGGCGGGAGATCTCCTGCCTCACGCCAGCCTGTTCGTCCACGTGGCCGTGACCAACAGACGCGGTGGGGGCAAGGCCCAGAGGAGGGGCCTCTCCGTGAGGAGAGCCGTGCGGCGGGGGCGGGAGTACGTGACCCTACGGCACACGGGTATTAAGGCTCTGGATGACACGTTTCGCCTCGCTGGCGCCCCGCTCAGGGAGGCCACAGACCTGCGGGAAGATGCCCAGGTGAGAGAGGTCAGAGGTTGAAGTTAAAGTTTGGAGAGTGTGTTAATCACACGTGGGTGTTTCTTCACATACCGTATTATAAAAAACACACTTTATTCAGTTTACTGTGGTCTGGCTCACTCTATTCCATTTACTGTAGTTTGGCTCACTCTATTTCATTTACTGTAGTCTGGCTCGCTCTATTCCATTTCTTGTAGTCTGTCTCATTCTATTCCGTTTACTATAGTCTAGCTCACTCTGTTCCGTTTACTATTTCTCTAGCTCACTCTATTCCTTTTACTGTAGTCTGGCTCTCTTCTCCTTAGGGATTTCCCAGAATTCTAAGGAGTCCCATACAGATATTTTATATTTCATATTTTAGATGCATTTTAGGATGTATATGAAATTACAAACAATTTATGAATGTATTTGGAATATATAATATTTCAAATGTTTATAAAATACATTATAATTCACATGTGCCTAGAAATGGAAGAGTAGTGAAGAGATCTTTCTTAACTGAAATATTAATTTAAAAAATGATCAACCAATGCTTTAATGAATAGACAACCAAGATAATCAAATATATCAAAGTAAATTTTGAAAATAAACAAATGCATTTGGATCCATTTCCTAGCCTGAACATATAGTGTCAGTGTTGTCAGGTTCCATACAGCCAGTGTTTAAATAGGACCTGTAAAACAGGAGTCTTGGAGGATTGTGAGTTGAGATTAAATTGATTATATAACTGCTGAAATCAGATGCTACCTGTGAGTTGTATACGGGGTGAACTTTATGAGCGATGGAGACGGAGAGATCGGAAGGGAGATACAAAGTTATATAAAGGGGGGGGGGGGTAAATTGATATAAGGAGGGAGGGGGATGAAGCGAGAGAAGATGGAGGAGGATTACACAGTATGCTATAAATACCAGAGGAGAGATCGCATAGACTGGGTTACAGCACGGACCAGCTTATCTCCACATATACTACCTTTTTCTGTCTCACACACACACACACACACACACACACACACACACAGACACACACACACAATTCAATCTGTCGTTTCCCTCTCGAACACAAACAAACTTATTGACTTGTTCCCTCTTTGTCTTGCTCTTCGCCTCTCTCTGCCATGTGTCCATCTGTGTTCTCATCTGTTTTCATTTAGCATTTGTGTCTTCGCCCACCCACCCACTCACACATACACCAAATTTACCCCCCCGCACCCCCACCACACACCAGCAGAGGCAAACAGACACACTAATGTAATCCTCTACGGTGTGCTGTGATAGTTACCAGTGTGTGTTCTCATCCAGTTGTGGCGATGCCAGGTGTTCTGGCCGTGTGTCAGATGGAGGCCTCTGAAAGAGCCTAGTATTTTCTCTCTCCTTCCCAAACACTTGAGCCATTACAGTACATGTTTATCATGGAGCCATTCGTGCCCACTATCCTTTAATGAGCAGCCTGCAAGTAGCCTTCAGGTATCACAAGAATCCTTACCCGATTTAGAGCGACCCGATTCTGACCGCAGTGCCCTTATGTACTCACAGACTACACAAGTGCTGTGTTTTAATTTGTGCTTGTCTTCTATTTGTCGTTGGGAGTTTAGGCTGATCTGATGTGGGGAATTCCCCCTGCCCTCTCCTTTTCCTTTCAGAGTGCCAGCGTGACTTTCAAGGAGCAGTGTGGGCTCCCCCCGGTGGCCAAGTTGAAGCAGTGCATCCAGAGCCTTGCCACACGTCTGCAGACCCCAGAGGGGCCCCCTGGGGCCTGCATGACCCTGAAGGACGGGTACCCCCACCTGGAAGCCCTGGGCAGCGTCTCGGACGCCACTCGCAAACTACTAAGCCACTATGATACAGTAGGGAACTCATGTAGAGAGTCGGGGAGGGGGTTCGTTGTGACAGAAACAGTCCTACAAACTCTATATCTCTCCCAGACCTCCACCCTTCCATCTCTCCCAGACCTCCACCCTTCCATCTCTCCCAGACCTCCACCCTTCCATCTCTCCCAGAACTCCATCCTTCCATCTCTCCCAGACCTCCATCCTTCCATCTCTCCCAGACCTCCACCCTTCCATCTCTCCCAGAACTCCACCCTTCCATCTCTCCCAGACCTCCACCCTTCCATCTCTCCCTGTCCTCCACCCTTCCATCTCTCCCAGACCTCCACCCTTCCATCTCTCCCAGAACTCCATCCTTCCATCTCTCCCAGACCTCCATCCTTCCATCTCTCCCAGACCTCCATCCTTCCATCCTCCATCTTAGAGACATCTATTCTTAACCTGAGGGATTTAACTGCGGGGTCATAAATCCTGTTGTTGTTCTTCTTTGTCAGAAAGCTTTTTTCCTGAACTTGTATTATAAAACATGTCGATGTGCCGTCCTTTTAGCCAGTATCTCTATGTGCTTTTGTCTTTGAGAGTCTGTCGGGCCATCTGTCTGTTTATTGATCTATATCTGTTGGTCTGTGTCTGTTTGTCCGTGTGTCTTTCTGTGTGTGTGTGTGTGTGTGTGTCTGTCTGTCTGTCTCTCTGTCTGTCTGTCTCTGTGTGTGTCTGTCTGCATCTGTCTGTGTGTGTCTATCGGTTTCTGTGTCTGTATGTATGTATGTCTTTCTCTGTGTCTATCTGTATGTATGTCTGTCTATGTGTGTCTGTGTGTGTCTGTCTGTCCATAGGATCCTTTACTATATCTCCTTCTTCCAGATGATCTCTGCCCAGAGGCAGCTGATAGAGAATGCAGGCGCAGTGCAGGAGAGGATCGCCCAGGTGCAGAGAGAAGGTGAGAGGATGGATGAATGGAGTTGAAGGGAAAGTAGGATGAAGTGTGATTTGAAAGCCCCGTCTAGTGGTGTTATTTATGCTTTAACGATTAGGATACAGATGAATTGCAAGCCTACTGTATAGAAGACCTGGGGACTCCTTTGTGTGGGTGTGATACAAATCTGTGTGTAAAACCATGAGTTTGATCATTCTATGCAAAGTTGGGGATTTATCAATGTGAACATTTGCTTGAGAATGTTCATATGTTTACCCACATGACCGTATACACAGGGCCAAGTGGTGGAATAAGGGAACTGCTTCTGAAATGTTTACTAGTTGGTGTGGAAAAAGTCTTTTTGGAAAGGTGTGAATGACATTTTCTGAAAATTTTATTTTTTAAATGTTAATGGGAGGCATATTCTCTGATGTAAGATTTACTATATGTTGCATTTCAGAGAGCATGTTGTTAGAGACAGGTTTGACATTCGCAGTGTCTCAGCATACATCATTTTGATGTTTTTTCTTTCCCAGAAACATTTTGTAGAGACACAAGATAAGATAAATGCCACTCCAGTACCTCCAACTGCCACCCCCACTTTAGTTTACTGCAACAGGCCTTTTCAATAGGTTGTTGTCAGTCTGGCATCTCACCTAGGATGCGCTAGTCAATAAATACCAGCAAAACCGACAGGTTCATAGACTTTTCATATACTGTTGCTCATCAAGTCGGAGTCAAGAGGAGTTTATTTATTTATTTGCCATTCATGGGTTTCCCCAAACGATCTGAGGAATAGACGTCACACAGATCAACATGAAAGCCATGAATATTATATGAATAGAACATTCAACTCAGTTTGCTGGTGGTACTGTACGAGTACCTAGGCAGGTGGAACACATGCAGAATGTGACCTAGGCAGGTGGAACGCATGACTACAGAACCACAACAATGGCATTTGTTCTGGTTACGTGTAGTAGCTGCTGAGGATGGGATGCTGCTGAGGATGGGATGCCTGTTGTTGTTCCCAGTGCTGAAGACACTTAAATTGTCTTCTCTCTCTTTATGTTTTACTAGTCAGTGGTGCAACAACAGAGGAAGCAGACAATATTGGCATGCAATCAACACTATAGGACCTATAGGACTGTATGTCAATATCAGAAAAATTGTATTTTTAAATTTATGGGGGATATATGGTTTAACCATATATGGTTAATTAGAGACGCTTTTACATGTACCACAGTCGTGCGTAAGCAAAAAGAACAAGTGGTATTTATCAATGAGAATTTTCTATTGGTGTATTAAAAATGCTTGTTGTGATCGTTTGATAAATCCTAGTTTTTCAATACATACGCACATTCATAATTCCATTCGTAGGTCTAAATTTAAGATGGTTTCTACACAATATTGATAAATAAGGCCCCTGGAGAGGGACATGACAATAATGAACATGGTTCTGATTTATTGGTTTTTGATGACCCAGTCCCTGTTGAGAGAGATTTGCCGACTCTCCAGTGAGAAATAGAGAGGAAAATAAATGGTTTTCATTAACCACAGCTATTGACATGAAGCAACTCCAGACGTCAGTATTGCCAGTGAGCCAATGTCCTGCCTTAAAAAGTGTGTTGGATACAGCTGACGATAATGTTTACTAAAATGACATGGTTATAATGACGTAAAGTGAAGTGACATAATGACGTAAACAATTACAGTAAAATTAATAATAGTAATATCATAGGAGATCAATAAAATAGCATCAAATGTTATACAACAATGTGATCATCTAAAATGTATTTTTGTGATGGATGTGGTATACCAATGGTATTCAAATTTGTCAATTTCTGACATTTTAGGCCGGGCGGGTCAGATTCAAAGCAACGCTGCAGCCGCACATGTGCAACCGAGGCATCGGCTTAGACCGCCGGATCACTCTTAGTAACTAGCTCTGATTACTTCAAAGTAAAAGTCATCTGTAACTCTGTTTTCTGTCCCGTCTTCTCAGGAATGGAGTTCCATGAGGACCTGCCCAGGCTTGGAGACAAGGAGGGGCTGAAGGGACGAAAGCAGAGCAAAGCCCTGGAGAGTTTCACCTGGAACATTACTGTGCTCAAGGTGAACATACACACACACACACAAAATACAATAAACTTGGCACAAGACATTTTCCTGTCACTGAGGTGAAAATTGCCTTGAAGAGAAAGTTGTCTTTGACTGAGTTTTTTTCGCTCCTCCTCTCGCTCCTCCTCTCCAGGGTCATTGTGATCTCCTACGCAGTGCCAAGGCAGACTCACTGGACGCTCTGAGGCAGTTGGCCCTGGCCTGTGAAGCCTGCGGCTTCACCTCCTCCTGCAACTCCTCCGGTCCCTCTGACCTCTACACCTCCCACGGCAGGAGAGACAGCACCCATGGCAACGGACGGATCTGACCCCGCCCCGCCCCCACCCCACCAAACAGAGGGAGGGGGGGAGACATCTGGAATGGTCTAGACCAGACCGGAGCCCAGAGCCAAACTACAGTATTTATCCAGTAGAGTGAGGCTGCTGAAGAATGGTTGCAGTCATTTGACAGCCTTACTTTGTGTTCATTAGGGAAAGAGTCTTTTTTGTTTTTACAAAACATGAATGTTCTTATGTTTTGCACAAAGACACTTGTGCTTCTTTCACCTTGAACATAACGTTCTTACAATGTCTTTCTGATGGAAAGAGACGGAGAAGGAAAAATGTTTTCTCTACGTTTTTTCTCCTTAAAAAAAGGAGTTCCGACCTTGAAGAAGCCTTGTCCTGAGGTATGACTTGTGAATACTGCTGACTTTATGTTAAAGTTCTCCTAGTGTTTTGGGACAAGAGGTCCGCGACGTTCTTATGGACAGCGGCTCACAAGGAGCGTCTGTTCTGCTCTACTGAACCGAGCCAGCCTGCCTGAACTCTTCGTCCCTCTGCTTACATCCACCTACTCGATCCCCCAGGGGAATGTGATGTCACGTCGTTGATGCCTTGAGGGCCAATGGGGATGAGGATGTCACTCTGGGTGACCCTGTCCTCCTGTCCCTCCGACAGACTGCTCCGCTGCCCCCCCCCCGTTTAACTCCCCCCGCCCCTCGGCCCATGGAGTCTTGAATTAATAGCCTTTGGTCGACCTCTCCCCCGCCCGACCTCCTCCGTCATGCCGGTCATTCTCTGCAGTGAAACACGAGAAGACGAGGCGGATGTGTTCTACACGACTTTTGCTTCAGGCCACTAGCTCTCCGTTCATGGTGTCAGTTGACTTGGGCTGACGCTGGAAACCTGAAAAACTCCTGTCATGTTGACTGGCAGTAATTGCTAAAAAGTAGTTTTAAAAGGCTCGGTTGATTGAATTATTGTGTTTTTCCTACAATTTGGACATGACTGGGATGTCCACTTTGCTGTGAGGTAGTTCAAGGTTTTACCTCAATATCCCCTAGCAACACTGATATACTCTAATAACACCCAAAATGTCATGTTCAAAGTGCCAGTTAGCTCTGTTCTTAGGCCTGCCTTCCTTAGAGGACTGTGGGATGTCGATTCCACAGTTTTTCCAGTGTTAACGTTGTGGTATCAGTTTGCTTGTTATTTAATGGCTTTCTAACTGTAACACCAATCACTCTCTCTCAGTTGTGGGTGGTGTCATCTTAAATAGGCGGGCAGGCCCAGAATCCTTCAGTTCTCTCTACCTGTCCTACTGCCTTTGAACCAAACACAGAGAGCGACAACACGAACAAAACTTCACCCAGCACTGACAGAGTACGAGTTGGCTTTCAGAGGGGACCTTACAATACAGGGTTAAGATGAAGTGAATGTAGTATTCCCTAGTGGCCTCCAGCAAAGCACAGAGCCTCCTGGGACTCGAAGGTAAAAATAGCGCCTGACAAGCAACACACCATTTTGAACTCCTCTTTTACTGTTATTTAACCAGGTACTTTCATTAAGAACCAGTTCTTATTTACAGCAATGACCTGTTACAGGGTGTAAATTACAGTTAACGGTCTTGCTCAGAGACAGAACATCATAGCTTTAACCTTGGTGGTAGGGGGACTCGTCACCGTTGTAACCCTCACCAGTCCACGTCAAACATCTATGGTCAATTGGTGGAGCATGGTAATTGAAATGGCAGGATTATAGGTTCACCCATACTTAGAATCCACTCATTACTCTAAGTTGCTTTAGATTTTCTAAATATTCATATTTTATATGGTCTTTATTTTACATCTTGTAAAATGCTTTATTTTCTTCAACACTTCCGCCAGTTCATATCCTCTACTCATGTTCACGTCTCTCTCATTCCACCCTCAATATAACATTTCTGCCTACTGTTTGTACTCTCCTTCTCTCTTCCTTTCTTTTCCCCTCTCCTCCTCCCCCCGTCTCTCTCCCTCTCCTCACTGTCGTGCCTGTTATATGTGTTGTTGGGCGTGTACACAGCCGTCAGCCGGAGGCTGTGTTCTTGGGTTCCTCTCTGAGCCAGGGCTCCTGGATGTGTTACAGTGCTGTTACAGTGACTCATCTAGACAGGAGTAGATGACCTACAGAATGCCAGCCTGCTAGCTGGTTTGGGTGTGTGTCCATGTGCTCGTTGGGCCAAAACATATTAATGTGCGCGTGTGGCTGCGCGTGTCTGTTGGATTGTTTGTAATGAAAGCGTGTCTGTGTGTGTTTGTGTAAATGAATGGGCTGAACGTGTGCATGCGTGTCTATGTGTGTGTTCGTGTCGATTTGAGTGATCGTGAGTGTCTGCACCTGCAGTGTTTCTTAATTAACTGGAGTGGAGGGAGAAGCACATCAGGGTATCTTATAAATAACATTGTGACTCACTGTACTGTAAGCTAAGCTCAGAAAATATCAACGGTCCTCTCCCTTACCACCACCCTGGTCCTGACAGCCCTCCTCTCTGCCCCACTAACACACACGGACCCTGGCCCACTGCGTTATTAAAGGCCAGCTTTAGAGTAAAGCCTCGGTATTAGCTTGCTATCCTGGTTAACATGGCTGTTCAAGTAGGTCAGGGTGCAGGGTCCTAGTTACAGTGGATGATACAGATATCACCCTGACTGTTTATTATGGCCCTTCGACCTACAGCCTGAGCCTCTCTGTGAGCCTCTAATGTGCATTAAAATAGGACGACAAATACCTTGTGTCTCCGAAATGGCTGTGTATTTAAAACAGGTTGACAGGTATGCCCATAACTAAACTGGCTGCCTGCCTGATACAGAAGGACAGACAAAGTGTAACTGAAATGGCCGTGTAACCAATTGCTCACCTGGTGTGTTGATGTTGTTTGCGGTGTTGAGAATAATCCTCTAATGTTACAGCGTTCTGGTCCGCACTATGGTGCTGTTCTTCACGGTAACGTAGTAACTCTTTAACCTGTGTGTCTTAAACCTTAAACCTATACATGGTGTGACTTACCGTTGTCATGGTGACGTGTGTGAGCTACGTCCACTTCTGCCACCCTATTCCCAACATAGTCCGTTATGTTAGTAATGTAGATATAAATACTATATAGGGAATAGAGAGCCATTTGGGACACAACCTATGTCTGTCTGTGTCTGCTATCCTTTCTGACCGACCGCTCAAACAACTGTTTCTGTCCCGTTGGCGTACACTTGTGTCACTAAATGTTGTGTTTGTAAAAAGAAATATATATTAAAAAAAAATAGTATTTATTGAAGGTGATGATGAGTGTGTTTAAAAAAAAAAAAGATAAAAATGAAATTAAATGGACCTCGCTTTTATTTTGAAAAGCTAGTTTGTTTTCTATCTGATTAACCAATGTAACAGTTGTGCCCTAAGTAACAGTTGTACCCCGACTAAATAAATCTTTTACTGACCATCCAGTCGCCTTGTCTTCTTTCTGCACTTCGTCCCTCTAATCATTATGGAGTAGTCACATCGGTTTTCTCTAAATATGAAACTTTCGCTTAAGAAAGGAGGAAAGAAACAATGTGTTTTGAAAGCACTGGTCTTCATTGTAATTGTCTGTAGTTCAGTCCCCTATGGGTAGAAAGAGGGGATGTTTCCCAATACTGCCAGTAGGTGGAGGTGTTTTTCAAAAGTGAGGAATAATTAATTAGAAGTTTACTTACTCAGTTTGCAGTGAGCACATTTGTCGGTCTATCTGCGTGTTTCCCTCTAGGTGGAGATATCGTCATAGTAGAAAAATATGCACATCGTGTCGCAATCATTTTTATGAAGAATTATTTTGTGCAAATAAATGAAAAAAATAATTTATAGTGTAAATCATTTCCCACAATGAACATAATTTGCACAATACTTAAATTTCACATACACAAGCTTATACGGGGCAATTACAATATGATTAACATTTCACAAGGTAGGAGCATATAGATTCTTAAAACTCAACACGCTAATCGACCAGGGCCTTGTCAGAGTTGAAGATGGAGTAGAAGGAACAAATCAATCTACCACAGTGACTTCACTTAACCACCCCCGTCCCCCCGCTTCGGACTATGTCCCAGGGCTCGGGAGGTTGTGTAGCAGCAGATGGGAGGTGATGGAACTCTGTGGTAGCAGAGCAGGAGACATGACAGGTCTGTCAGTTCTTAATGCAGGGCGAACATCTGGCTGCCGCTCCTCGCCCCTTCAGTACCACTACACACACACGATGCATAACCCATCACGAGCTAAACCTCCAGGCACCCTGGTAGTCTTAGCCTGAGGCCAGCAGGGGGCATGGTGTGGCCAAGGCCTGAGACATCACTGAGAGAGCTTGTTTAGAAATAGTCCCCTCATTTTATGAAAATAAGGGAATAAGGAAGTGTAATGGTGTTTAATTGTCCCACACTGCTTCAGTGCCTAAAGGGTATTCACTCAAATCAATTAATCAACCACATTCATTTTGTAAAGGCCTTTTTGCATAGGCAGTTGTCACAAAGTGCTTTTCCAGAAACCCCAGCCTGAAACCCCAAAGAGAAAACAACGACAAGAAATTGATGCACTGTGGCTAGGAAAAACTCCCTAGTAGGATCAGAACTTAACTAGGCGTGCCTGATGAAGATTGTATGAGTACATAATATGGTTTAAGGTGGATCCATAAATACAGGTGGGCTGTGTTAACTGGACAACCAGGTGGACAAGGAGAGGAACGACCAGGTGGGCCGTGTCAACTGGACAACCAGGTGGACAAGAAGAGGAACGACCAGTTGGGCTGTGTCAACCAGACAACCAGGTGGGCCAAAATTACCTTAGACATAGTATGCTTAGTTGCAGTAGAAACATCTCATACAATGATGTTTTTGGCATGAATGTATTAGGGTTGCATTTTAAGAATAATTTGTATACTAATATAAATGTTATTTCTATACAAGAATACCTGCTTTGTAAATATACAAGCTGCAAATTTTACTGTATAGGGTATGGGTAAGATAAATCTTTTTTTTGACAAAATGTCTTTTAGGAAAAATTTCTTTTCATCATCTTTTGTTGTAGTTTCATGATAAATTATTTGCTGCTGTGTGACGCTTCATTCCATAATTTCAACTTGGGGACAAAAGGACCCCACTTGGTAACCTCTGACCAAAGGACGTTGTAAAGACGTAGAAAATCTGTTTTTCTTATTGAAAAGACGCTGAAAAAACGTCTTTCAAATTATTTTTCTCAGTAGGGAACTGATGTATGTTGGTAGCGTTAAGCTGGAGAAGCACCTCAGACACAGCGCTATTAAAGCGGCCGTTTATTTTCGCTCGCGTCACGCTTCCGAGGAGAGAGAACCACTTGTGGTTTAATTACAGGCTTCCTGAAGAAGCAATTTCACCATGATTGAGGAATGGAAAAAAGATCACCCCTTAAGAGACTGTAAATTGCATCTTATTTGTCTCTCTTTTAACTACAACAAAAGGCACACTGACAATAGCGCCGCATGTTTCTCCCGTAGCGCAATGACCAATTACCAGATCCATTATCTGGGCTGTATTAAGATGGCATTGAGGAGTGTCGGGAGGCTTTGATTGAGAAGTTTCTCCGATGAAGTTACCTTCTAAACGGTGGTTGACAAACTATTGAACTTTGTCATGTTAACCTCCCTATCAGGCTTGATCACTTACGGTCTCTCCTAACACATTCCCATTTCCAATGTTCTGAAAGTTGCTGAATGTTAATGATAAGACTAGAATGATATCTTCCCTCACACTAGACCAATCAAAAAGAAAACGGAGCACAGTCAGTTCACAGACCCTTCACCTCATCATGTAGAGTGTATAGCTGGACAGATTTACCACAACCTCTGATTCTCAGTGCCTTCCCAAAGTACCTACTGTAACCTTAGCTAGAAGAGCTCCAGTCCAGTCGGATCTGTATAATGACAAGATCCATAAAGTACCTGTCCACCACACAGCAAGTGCCAAAGACAAGCTCTCATTTAAATCCCAAATCATTCTCTATTGTGTGAGGCGGAATTAGCGTCGGAGGGGAGGGTCTTAGTAATTGCCGGCATGGGTGACTTTTGCATCTCCCTGATCCCGTCACTTCTCAGGTGCGTTCACTGCATCTCCACTGATACCTGTGCAATCAGCCGGCCCACAGAGAGTCATTGTATCATAATCACCGTCATTCACATGCTCTGCCCTGCAGCTCCCCCCTTCTGCTTTTCTCTCCATTATCCCTTTCTCTTTTCATCCCTCAATCCCTCTCCCCTCACTATCAAGCGCTTTCTCTTTTCTCTTATCAGCTACTTTTTCCAAAGTCACCTACTCACTGTTTTCTACTCTGTGATAGGTCTGACAGAAGTGATTTCCTTATAGGTTTTTTTAAGAATACCTCATCTCTTTCTTCTTCTCTCTCATCCCCCTCCCCATCCCCCAACCCCCACTCATGCCCTGGCATCTCTCCCTCTCTCAGCATTGTGGAGATAGGTAGTGCTTGTTGTTAATGGCCCTCGCTGCTTTAAAGGCTTCATAAACGTTGCCAACAGGGTTCCGACTGTGCGCTTAATGAACAGGTACCACTCCATGATTATAGCAATCTTAGCCTTCTCTAGCCCCACACCATACAACACACACACACACACACACACACACACACACACACACACACACACACACACACTTCCTGGTACCTTGAATGTACAGACAAAGGCAATTTAAGCAGGGCCTCTGCAGGATACTGGTAAATTAAAGAGAGGGAAAGAGATGAACCGAGAAAGAAAACAAAGGAAGATGACGGGTCCCCTCTGAGTCATTGTTAAAGATGAGCTGGGAAATGATTGCTGGTTAGTTCATCTGGCAGCCAAGCATCATTTCATGTATCTGTGTCTAACTTGTCACATCTTATCACGTGTCATCAAGTCCGAGTCTTTATGTTTTTACCTCAGAAAACTTCCCTTTCTCACTCCCTTCTTCTCCTTTCCTTTTCGTCCTTCCTCTGTGAGTTCTTCCTTCTGTTTTAAGGGTTGTTCAGTCCCTCCATTCCTCTGCTCCCGGGGATCCTCTCTCTCCATCCATCTGTTGGCTCTTGTCTGTCCTGAGGCAGGGAGTCAGAAATGCTGTCTTCACAGACCGTTGACCCCAACACAATATGACAGCTACTGTAATGCTCACAAACTCAGGTTTTTACACACACACACACACACACACACACACACACACACACACTACTTTGATTTTTGTGGAGTAGGTGGGAGCTTGGATAAGGGCACAAGATAGAAGTTGTCAGAGGCAGGGAGCAAGCTAGCATTAAGAGGTTACAGACACAGGGATGTTCCACAAGCAAGTTAGTGTGTCTAGGAGTCACTCTCTCCGGTGCTCGGGTCTGTTTATATACTGTACTGCACATACCTGGACTTTTGTTCAACAGTGCCAATTCCTGGATAATATGTGCGGCCAGCCAGTATAACAAGCAGGCAAACCCAGGCCCCTCTAGAATCCTCCAGCAAGTAAAGGAGAGAGGAAGAGAGGGTGGAAGGGGTCTCCCAGATCAGGCCCCTGCCAGATGCCCTCCCCAAATTAACCGGACCCCTCGGAGGGGCGTCGGGTGATTCTGGGTCGCCATCCCAAAGGACGCAATCAGGGTGTCACAGAGACCATCTGAGGGGGCGAGTGTCTGGGGACGCCGGGGGAGGGCCAACGAGTCTGGTCAGTATGAGCCTGTGCTTTGACATGGCCAGGCAGTGGGCTAATTCATTAAACCAGGCTCCTAATATAAACAGCCATTCATTTCAACCTCTGACAGTGGGCCTTCTGGACAATGTGAAGCGCCTGAATATAACTGCCATATCGCTGCGCCTGTATGTGTGCGAGAGGGGAATCTAGATGTTTGTGTGTATGAGGTCTCAAGGAGACCTGTAGTCGAGAACCAGAACAGTGAGTCAAAGCAGAGGTTTTCACCGAGTGGAACAGTTTGCAGAGAAGCTGAGTGACCTTTTAGTGAAAAGTACCAGTGAGTATTTTTTCTTGTAACTGTAGATTAGGACAAGGCAGATAAGGACATTGTAAGACAGCTACAACAAGAGGGACACTTGGGTGCAAGCACATAGATACACACATACGTACACACACACACACACACACACACACACACACACGTGTACGCACACACACGTGTACGCACACACACGTGTACGCACACACACACGTGTACACACACACACACACGTGTACACACACGTACGTACACACGTACACAGGCAGGCTGTTTTTCTAGTTTCCCTGCTGTGTACAATTGCTGAAATCAATCCTCCCTCAATCCTCCCATCTTTCATCTTTATCTCAATTTCCCTGCAGACTTCTTCAGCAGGGAGAGAAAGTTATTTTTGACTAACGGTAATAGATAGGTGTACCAACACAGATTCTCACAGTGTGTGCATTACAGTCAATTTTGGCCAATTAAGGCCTAGGTTTAATTTATTATTTAACCGGCGATCCAAATTGAGACAAGGGTCTTATTAGCAGAGGTGGCGTGAGAACAAAATAATCCCCAATTAACAAGATCAGTTCCAGAAAACATTAAAAAAAAGAAACTAGAAGATGCCGCTACAGAGATCTCCCTTACAGGTCAACAGCCCATATACATTATTTAAAACAGGAAAGCTTTAAAAGCCCTCTGTTGATAGTGGGAACTCATACCTCTCCAGTGTTCTACTCTGCCCTAATGACACCAGGGATTCAGGGTGTACTAAGGTAGATTACACTGGGTAATAAGTGCGGGGGGGAGCGTTTAAATTAAAGGCTAAACCATTTTGAAGAAGAGGGACGTCAAGAGCTAACAGTCTAATGTGTCCTGGAAGCTCACGCAGCAGTGAGGTATAGCCAGCCTTCTGACGCAGCAGTGAGGTATAGCCAGCCTTCTGACGCAGCAGTGAGGTATAGCCAGCCTTCTGACGCAGCAGTGAGGTATAGCCAGCTTTCTGATGCAGGATGCACTGATGAGTATTCAACCTTTTTTTGCGATAAAGCAAAGTTTGCTGTGGTGGACTGCATCCAAAGTTTTTAGGATGTTGTCTGCTTCCATTTGATAAATAGTGTTAAACCATCGTCTGAAACCAACAGTAAATTTCACTCTACAATCTGCTTCCTACTTGTTATGCACATCCCACTCCCCTGAAAAAAACACAATCCGTATGTTAACATTAAACCTTGGTCAATCTTAAGACACAGGTATTTATTTATATTTAAGTAAGTAGATTTCCAGACTCATCCAGATCAACAACAGAACATGAAATTGATTTTTCACACAGAATTAAATCCACAACTCATGTTGTAATCACCTATGATCTACCAACCAAGCAACACAGGACTATAATTCACTATTATTAGTCCCTCTGAAAAGGTGTTGCTAGCGTAGAGAACATTAAACTATAGAAATGTTAGTGCAATGCAGTTATGCAAGGCCTCAGCCAATGAGAGTTTACTGAATCCCCTTTGCTAATAAAAACCTGGTCTGAATTTACATGTGTGTGTGTGTGTGTGTGAATATTTGATGAAACACATGAGCATGTTCCTTCATCAGTGAGTGTGTACCCAAAGGACCACTCAAGTGTCCCTTAGGACTGGTGCACTTTTGCCAGTTGGAAACTTGGTGTGTGTGTGTGTGTGTGTGTGTGTGTGTGTGTGTGTGTGTGTGTGTGTGTGTGTGTGTGTGTGTGTAAACTTCAGTAGCGTTGTGTTCTTGGTGTAAGAAAATATAATGTCAACCACAAATACAACTGATCTCCAGCGGAGAGAGCTATGAGAGAAATCAGGTTTTAGTGTTGTGACACTGGCATATGAGTGCCAGGTGATAGTGTTGTGACATTGCAATGATGCTGAGGATTTTGCGAGAGCTCCAAGTATAACAATCCCAAATATAGTTACGAAGTATCGCTACCCCATCCTAATGAAGAGTATAGCTGTTTAGCTACCGAGTAACGTAGCGAGACAACGCTAGATTTTAGTCAGAAACAAAACAGACAATTATCTGGCTCAAACGTAAATCTAGCTAGTTAGTCAGAAATCAATTTGGCTCAATAAAGTTTTTATAAAACGCTTGTTTTCTCCATAAGTTGCTCTTTTTCACCAGGACTTCAGCCAAGATCTCACTTCGTAGCAATCAAACCAAGATATGACGACAGACTTAAGGCAAATGCCTGATTAGTGAGAAGACAAAGATCGAATATTTGTGGGTTTTTCGGCTTCTTTAGACCCAAGACCAAAAGATCCTGACTTTCCTGAAGCTTTTGTTTATGTGCGGATCACATGCAATAGCAAGTGCCACTAGGCAAAACACATGCTGGTAGGAGACTGGTTTGACACCATCGGCTCAGACATTGTTTCGCTTTAGGCTACGTCTTTCAAAAGCACAGTTTGAACTAACCGTTAATAGATAACACGCTTTTCCTAAAACAAAATTATTTCTGACCTTAGAACTCTTTTCCACTTTCCGTTTGTCAGCGTAATTGGGTATATCCCTCTGGCCTTTCTTGATCAAAATTCAATTTTTGTACTGGAATGTTTAAAAGCGCCACCAAGAACAAGCCAGTAAAAGCCTCGCATTCTTGACCAAGCCCTTACGCAGCTTCGACATCTCTCACGGATCCTCTAAAGACCTGGGGTGTCTCGGCCTGGTTCATGCTTCTGCTGCCCATGTGTATGCAAATTAGTGTGATTACTGTCGCGGATGGTGCCCAGTTACACTCCAAAGAACGGTTGTGTTCTTGTAGCAGAAGTTTGAATTCTAACAAATGTTTTTGCCGCCCATGGCTTCGGCTTCTTCCGAGTTAGAAATTACAGATGAGTTAGGGAAGGAATGATCATTGTATTTCAAAGTGGACTCGGCCAGACAAGGGAGAATCCAAGGAAGATTCAACATTTCACAACTAAAATATTGTCTTGTTAAAGGCATTCAGCCATAGAGTAAGATAGAGGTCTCCGGTGGCCAAAAGCCCATTTAGGATGGGCTTAAATAATGTAGTCAACTGGGTGGAACTTCCCGCATTATTGTGCTACATTTGCACATGACTGATGAACTGGTTGGTGTTGGAGTCATTATTACAGTCATATGACTGATGTCCCAGTTTGAGTCATTATCACATGACGGATGGCCCAGTTGGAATCATGATCACATGATGGATGTGCCAGCTGAGGGAACGATCACATCGACACATCTCCTACTCTGTGGTGAGATGTCTCCTGTCTACATTCTTCCCTGCCTTTTCTGACTTCATATTTGTTGTCATTGACAGTTTCTCCAACTTAGTTTATGGTTGAAGCTGATTGGTACAGTGCCATCATATTGGAAGCCTGAGTTTGTTGCAGGTCTATTGGTTACCCAGTAGGAGGCAGGTTCTATTCCCCTGGTCAGACTGCTGTGTTGTGTTGGCCTGCAGTTACCCCTGACTGACACGTTGACACTGGAGTCACACACGGCCACTCATTTCAACATTGATACAAAATGTGGTCTGGAGGTTTGACAAGGTTACCAGACAAGGGTTCACACGAAAGCACACACACACAAACACATCACACATTGTGTCTAGCCAGTGCATACAGGGTCAGATGGAGTGTGTGTGTGTGTGTGTGTGTGTGTGTGTGTGTGTATACTCTGTATGTTGTGGTGCAACCAGTGCATCCTCTGCGGTAACCTCTTAAACATAGCTTAGTCTTAGCCCTCTTATTACTTTGCAAAACTATCATCTTTTTTGCTTCAGAAACAGCCTGTTTTGTCTTTTTAATGCATTTCTCTGGAGAAAAACAGCACAAACTCAGAAGCACAATACCAGCAATTAATGGTTATTTTTAACAACCATAGGGATAATAATCTGGCTGGGTTTGTCCTGACCACAGTCCCCCATCCATCCATCCCCCATCCATCCATCCATCCATCCCTCCATCCATCCATCCATCCCTCCATCCCCCATCCATCCATCCATCCCCCATCCATCCATCCATCCCTCCATCCCCCATCCATCCATCCATCCCTCCATCCATCCATCCCTCCATCCCCCATCCATCATCCATCCCTCCATCCATCCTCCATCCATCCATCCATCCC
>JACXGI010013386.1:0-20930 GCA_016801175.1 Esox masquinongy | reverse complement strand
CTCTGAATGGTTTAGGACCCGAATACATTTCTGATATGTTTGAAGAATATAAACCGAGCAGGGCTCTTAGATCCATGAACACTGGTCAGCTAGTAGAGCCCAGAGCCCAAACTAAACATGGAGAAGCTGCGTTTAGCACTTATGCTGTACACAACTGGAATAAACTACCAGAAGATCTCAGACGTGCCCCAAACGTATCCATTTTTAAATCCAGGTTAAAAACACTACTCTTTTCACGTGCCTACAACTGAGCACTTAAACTTAACCACACTGTTTAGCCTTATAGCTTCCTATGTTTTTATCCCATTTCTAATCTTTTTTTTTTTTTTAATCTTTATGTTTTCTTATTGTATTTCTATTATTATAATGTTTTCATTTGTTTTGATGTTTTAATTTGAGTATTTGTTTTTATGTTATTGTATTTTTATATATTTTATATTTTATTTTTCTTTGTAAAGCACATTGAATTGCTTCGATGTATGAATTGTGCTATATAAATAAACTTGCTTGCACCTACTTGTCGTTTATTTTACCTTTTATTCGTACCTGTTAAAGTGATTTTACCCTATATACTCACCCTGTGAAGTGCTTTGAGTACCCAGAAAGCGTTATAGAAGTTTAAATTATTATTATTATTACAAGGAATGCATCTAAATATCCTAGTTGTAGGGCGGAAACCTTGTATCTCCAACTTTCCAGTAAGGGCTAGGCGGGAGACGTTGTCAAAAAATCCAGAAACACAGTTGGTAACAGGAAATACAGGAAAAACTAAGGTAGCTAAAGCTAAGGTACAAAATATCAAAGGCTAGACAAAGTTGAGAACAAGCAGGCTAAAGTATTTTACACGGGAAAACTAACGAAGGCTCAGTATGTTGGTGAACGACAAACAAAGGAACTGAGAATAGCCAGTGAATAAATAGGTGCACTAAACAAGGAACAGGTGGATCGAGTAACACAAACCAAACCAAAACAAGCATAGAATACAAAACCAAGAATGTCAGAAACTAAGGAAAATAGTTTCTGAAAGAACAAACGAGAAAACGTTTTCTAAAGAACAAACGAGAACAAAACAAAACCCAATGAATAAACAAATCCTCCCAAAAAACATATACAAACAAAATTATAACGAAGACATAATCCCATTCAAAACCGCGCACATATAAAACAAGTAAATTAATTAATAATACATAGATATAAAAACAAGTAGTCCATCATAAAATAAAAGTAAAATTGCACCTCTGATGAAGTCAGACAAAATTGCCGTTGCTGTTTAGCTGACAGTCTGAGGATCCAGTGGAGTTATGAGGTATAGTTAGAAGCTCTTTTAAAAACTTTCATTAGTTACATTTTTGTAAATCCCACAGACAGACATGAAGTGTGACCAATAGCGTTGATTTTATGAAAAAAGATGACAATGACAAATATGGAAATACGTGGTTTACGCCCGACAGTGACGATATTACAAAGTAAATTTATGTATTACCTTTAACAATAAAAATACAGTTCACTACACAGTGAAACACGAGTTTAACATAGCAAGTAGTCATGAATAAAAAAAAACGACATTCCAATATAATATAAACATTTATAAGATGTTATAGTTCTAGCACACACAAAGTGCGGTCAGGAGTCTGTTACACAAAATCTGAAGTATTTTATCGTTTGTCCAACATTTTAATACCTCCAGATTCCCCCATATTAACAAATTTACTTTACTTTTCCTTGGCCAACAAAATGAAACAATTAGCTCCATCAAACCAATCTTTTCAATCCCACAAACATGTAGCAAGCAATATATAACATGCACAATAATAAAACATATTGGAAAATGTATCTGATTATGGGACACATACAAATACAACAGTGTAATTAATCTAACAAATGTATTATGTTCCTGGTGGATTTGTCTTCTCACTGGTTTTGCGGCCTTACAGCCTGTTTGTGGGGCACCTATATCCATTTATTTGAGTAAGCAAAAGGGTCAATGTGTTGGTGACGTAGTACACATGACCACTGCGGTTTGATGAGCCAGTTACACCTTCCTCCGAAGACACTATACTGGAAGCACGATGTTGAGCTTTTATCTTGTTAATGTGTGCATTAGATTAGAATTAACTACACCATACAAACAGAATCCATGTTGTAGTGCCAACAGATCTCGACAACCTTTATTCTAACCTTCATAAAGAACACTCAGGGTAATACAACTGCAGTGCATGTTGGAAAAAACATTTTACTCTGTTCCCAGATGTTTGGTCTTGATATTTCATACTCATGCTAGAGGTCTTCACTGAAATATCCAAATCCATTTATGTACGTGACTGTTGGACCTGAGTCAAATCATGCACTCTGGTCTTGGATTGGTGTACATATGTATGCAAAATTATTTTATGAGGAGAATCTTTCCTGATGACATATGTATAGTAATACATGTCCTATAATTCACATTTACTATGCTTTCCAGTTGGTTCAGGACAGTTGATTTCATTCATCTTCAGCATTCATCTCTCTTCTGCATGTCTGCCTCTACATATCTGCCTCTGTTTTGAGCTCAATATAGTGACTACTTTGTAATACAATAACCTCTGGAAAACGACTTACACAAAAGAGAAATTCAGTTCAGTTACCCTATTTTATAATGGTAGCACCAAAAAATATTTTTTGTTACGAGGTGTGGTGGTAGGGCTTATATAGGACTGTTGTAAAGGAAATGGAAAGTTGTATTATTTTCAATTACAAAATAGCCTATTGAAGGCAATAGCCTATTGAGCACAAATAAAAGCTCACAAATTTGTGGAAGACAGGGCATTTAAAGATGCATAGTGCATTTTACCAATCAGAAACACCTGCTTTCTTGTTCCTCACTTTTTACGTATGAGATGTCTTCATTGCCAGTCAAATTATAACAACTTGGCAGGCATGTGTGGGATTTTGTATCTTTTGGATACATTTTGATCTGATACATGCCCAACACAATTTAGATTTGATTATCCCTCAACTCTGAATTACTGATTGGATGTGGCCAACCTTGGTTCCCTCTTTGAGTACTGACAGATGGTTTTGGTGTCAGTTAGAAACTTCACACATGAAGTTTGCCTCAGATATGCATTTTGGGATCTTTTCAAAATTGTAACTCATGCATCTGGAAATGTAAATGCTTTCCTGCCCAAGTTTTGTAGTATTGTTGATCCAGGTGCCAGGGCACTGTACAAAGGATGACAAGATATTTTACATTTTGTGCACATTCTAGTCATTTAACAGATTATCTCCTCCAGAGCAACTTACAGAAGCAATGATGCCTTTTTCCTCACATACCCTATTTCCACTGCTTCTCTGTATGTGTGGAGCAATCCAGTATATAAGATCCAACAAGGTGAAGTATGAGTAGGTCTCAAAGGAACTTGTACTGTTGACCATTTTGGAGGTAGGTAATGGATAGAGCTTTCCAGATCCTGCCTTACACAAGTAAAAAATAAGGATGTTTAGAGCAGCATTTCTCAAACCTCTGTCAAAGGACTGGTGCTGGTCCATGGCGGAATGCCTGACTGTTGGTGGCATATCCCTCATGAGAAAGTCCCACTCTTAGGAACACATACAGTTCTGCTTGAAAGTTTGTGAACCCAACAGGGATGTTCTAAAATTTAGTGTAAAATATTAAAATATACTCTTAAAATCCTTATCTAAACCCCAATTTATAATAAAAACATTCAACATAAAGGACACAATCAAAAACATTTGATATATTTTCAGTAATTATTTAAAATGGCTTCTTAAAAAGTGGCTTATTTAACAACAACAAAATATGTGAACACTTTCATTCAATAGGTTCTGTCAACTCCATTAGCAGCAATACCAGTTAACATCTCCTAGCCACTAATCAGTCTCTGTCATATTTAGTGAGTGATTTTTCTCCAACTCCAGGTTTGAGGGGTGTCTGGCATATACTGCCCGCTTGAGGTCCTCCGACAGCATTTTTATTGGATTAAGGTCAGGACTTTCATGGTTCCCTTAACACTAGAACCGGCAGGCCTTTCAGACCAACAGTATCAGCCCGAGCCGAACGCCGTTTCTCGTCATTAGCATACCAATCGGCCCTATTAGCACACACATTCTCCTCCACAGCATCACCATCCAGCAAGAGGATCAGTTCATCTACTGTGTTGTCATCAAACTACAGTGGATATAAAAAGTCTACACACCCCTGTTAAAATGGCAGGTTCTTGTGATGTAAAAGAATGAGACATAGATAAATCATGTGAGAACTTTTTCCACCTTTAATGTGACCTATAACGTGAACTTTTTCAAAGTTGAAAAACAAACTGAAATCTTTGAGGGGGAAATATAAAAAATAAAAACTCACAATAACCTGGTTGCATAAGTGTGCACACCCTTAAACTAATACTTTGTTTAAGCACCTTTTGATTTTATTACAGCACTCTGTCTTTTTGGGTAGGAGTCTATTAGCATGGCACATCTTGACGTGGCAATATTTGCCCACTCTTCTTTGCAAAAGCGCTCCAGATCTGTCAGATTGCGAGGACATCTCCAGTGCACAGCCCTCTTCAGATCACCCCACAGATGTTCAATTGGATTCAGGTCTGGGCTCTGGCTGGGCCATTCCAAAACGTTAATCGTCTTCTGGTGAAGCCATGCTTTTGTGGATTTGGATGTGTGCTTTGGGTCGTTGTCGTGCTGAAAGGTGAACTTCCTCTTCATCTTCAGCTTTCTAATGGATGCCTGAAGGTTTTGTGCCAAAATTGCCTGGTATATGGAACTGTTCATAATTTCCTCCACCCTGACTAAGGCCCCGGTTCCAGCTGAAGAAAAACTGCCCCAAAGCATGATGCTGCCACCACCATGCTTCACTGTGGGTATGGTGTTCTTTGGGTGATGTGCAGTGTTGTTTTTGCGCCAAACATACCTTTTGGAATTATGGCCAGAAAGTTCAACCTTGGTTTCATCAGACCTTAACACATTTTCCCACATGCTTTTGGGGGACTTGATGTTTGTTTTTGCATGTTTGTTTTGGTCTTGGATGTATTTCTTTTTAAGAAAAGGCTTCCGTCTTGCCACCCTACCCCATAGACCATTCATATGAAGAATACGTGTTGTCACATGTAGCACACAGCCAGTACTTGCCAGAAATTCCTGCAGTTCATTTAAATGTTGCTGTAGGCCTCTTGGAAGCCTCCCTGACCAGTTTTCTTCTAGTCTTTTCATCAATTTTGGAGGGACGTCCAGTTCTTGGTAATGTCTCTGTTGTGCCATATTTTCTCCACTTGATGATGACTGTCTTCACTGTGGTCCATGGTATATCTAATGCTTTGGAAATTCTTTTGTACCCTTCTCCTGACTGATATCTTTCAACAATGAGATACCTCTGACGCTTTGGAAGCTCTCTGTGGACCATGGCTTTTGTTCTGAGATACAACTAATGATGGCATGTGTATAATGACGTCTATTTAACATGAGTTTGAATGTGATTGGTTAATTCTAAACACAGCCACATCCCCAGTTATAAGAGGGTGTGCACACTTATGCAACCAGGTTATTGTAAGGTTTTTATTTTTCATTTTTCCCCCTCGAAGATTTCAGTTTGTTTTTCAATTGAATTGTTCACCTTATGGGTCACATTAAAAGTGGAAAATGTTCTGACATGATTTATCTTTGTCTCATTCTTGTACATCACAAAAACCTGGCATTTTCACAGGGGTGTGTAGACTTTTTATATCCACTGTATATAGAAAAGTCTAAAAAATAATGAATTATAGAATTTATTTGTTTTAAATGGTTAATGAATTTGAAAAAATACAAGAATGTGCTTGTATTGAAGGTCTTATCATACGGGAAAAAACAACTAAAAGAATATATAGAACGATTATTTCTAAGAACACAGACTATAGTATTTTCATTCTTTTATTAGGCCCTACAAATGTACAAAATGAAAATTACACAAAAATTAAATTCTTCAAAATAAATCCATTAGAATTTATTTTTCATTTTGATCTCATTATGATGATGTACAAGGTAAAATAAGAGACATTATCGACCAGTTTGCGACGATCAAAGGATATCCGCATGAATAGCCGTACATAGGCCTAAAGCACGGTTGCTTGATAAACACAAACATTTTCAAAGAATGAATAACACACAGGCTACAGCCTATTTGTAGAAATAAAATTGATAGATCCAAGGATATGTTGCCTCTCCAAGTAAAAACATTGCAGTGTATTATTCAATGATTTTTATTTGTAAATTTGATTAGCAGAGTAAAAGGATGTACAGTAGCATACACTGTCACGGTACCTCCCATGATCACGCCTCCCTACAGGGAAGCTCGACTACATTGCTCCCTGTCGTCGGCCTATTAGCCACCACCGTCCATTCTTCCGGCTGCTAGCACAGCATTCACGTAACACCCCAGACTCTCCACTATTACGCACACCTGTTCCTCATCACATCATCCTGGACATCCCATCATTGTGTCTGACTTGCTCGCTGAGTTCAGATTATATTCAATTTCTGCCCTCATCATCATTCTTCATCATTACACTTCAGTCACATGCATAGGTGTGTCTGGGTTGATCAGGGGGTTATTGCCCATTCATCCACTGATGTAATTGCTATTTCATTGCTATTCATGAGATGAGATAAGATTTAATTTTGTTGTCATTGAACAAGAACAGTATAATGAAATGCAGTTAGCATCTAACCAGAAGTGCAAATGGAAGAGTGCAAAAAATTAGAAGAGTGAAACAATTAAGAACAGTGTATAAGTGGGATGTATAAATGTGCAAATTGAAGGTGCAAGGTGGCATGTGCACCATGCACTGAAATGAAGGGATAGCAGCAAAGAGGTTCCTGAGGTAAAAATGTAGATGTAACAACTGAAAAATAATATAAACAACATGTACACAATTTCAAATAATGATGTACAGTAGCCTACATGAAAACAGAGAGAAGTAATTTGTCAATTGTATTGATGAAAAACAGTAACGCGTAATACATTTGCTGAAATGATAATTGGTGATCGTTGGTATTTCGTTTTATGAATAATTATTTAACGTAATACATTTGTAGAATCTTAATCATCAGTAAAATAAGCAGAGAAAATCCAAAGAGCGATGATAGGATGTGTATGCAATTTTGTTTCTCTTTCTCTCCTAAGATAAACAGTAACATGTAATACCCTTGTTGAATTGGTGGTTGGTTATTAGTAAAGAACGTCTGGTACTTTGTTTCTTAAAAAAAATTTTAGATTTACATTTTAGATTTACATTTGATGCATTAGCCTACACAATTGTCAAGTAGCCTATATTGTTTTTATTATGTTTCAATAATAGCCTAATTAAAACATGAAAACATTATCTTCTAATAGAGCTCTGCACCAATCTTCATGCCACTCGGTATATATCATCTTGGGACAAGTATCTAAAGATTCGGTATAACATTTGAATTTGAATTGAGACCACGCCCACAATAATTTTAATTGGCTCATATCAGCCATTCTTTTAATTAAAGAATTCAACAATCCTTATACTGAAACTTTAGATACTTATCCCAAGATGACATATACCGAGCAGCGTGAAGATCGGTGCAGAGCTCTAGTTGAAGATAACTTAGTGTTTTGACAAAATAAAAAATGGCGGAAAATCCAGGATGGCAGACTTTATTGGTTTTTGAGGCAGATTTATTCCATAGGTGAAGAGGGACCTGTGGACCAAATTTCAGAACTCTAGGTCAGACCTTCATTCATTTCCTATGCAGCCCCATGCATTTGTTAATTATAGCATCACGATCAGGCCGATCATCTTGAAACTTGAGGCTTTCCTGCCATGGGCTTGAACCCATACACCAAGTCGGGTTGCAGTAGGCCTCACCGTCTTGCATTAATGAGCATTTGAATTGAAACCATGCCCACAGGAATTTTCATTGGCCCATATCAGTCATTTTTTTTAACAATCCTTAAACCGAGTCATTAGATACTTTTCCCAAGATGATATATACCAAGCGGCGTAAAGATAGGTGCAGAGCTCTAATAGAAGATAACTTTTTAGTGTTTTAGACAAAATTCAAAATGGGGGAAAATCCAAGATTGCAGACTTTTTTATTGGTTATTCAGATATTATTCAGGTTATTCAGATTCAGACAAATTTGTTCCTTAGGTGAAGAGGGACCTGTGAACCAAATTTCAGACCTCTAGGTCAATTGGTAGTGTAAATGCCAGTGGAGCTTTTGGAGCGACTTAGATTGCTTATTATAGCGCCACCTAGGGTTCAACTGGATCCATAGTCTATTAGATGAATTTGGCAGACGATATACACCAGTGGGCAAAGTGGCGTGTCTGTAGCACATGCCATCTCATGGGAATATGCATCCAAAAAAGGAAAAATAATAATAATCCTAACAAAAATAATAGGGCTCCTGAGCCCCTTCGGGGCAAGGACCCGTAATGATAGCTGCTAAGAACAATAAAAATCTTTATTAAGGTTTAACATTTATTGGGAAACTAACATGGATCTTAAAGGCTTAAAATACATTTACATGCCAGTACATTAACGAGACGAGGGCAGGACACCAGGCTGTGAAGGGGATGCTAATCCTGCACACATCTAGCATCCACTGAGACCTGTGAACACGTGACATTACAACCTCTCACACACACACACACACACACACACACACACAGCCAAAAGGTGAATTAGGTGTTTGACGTGAAATGGCATTAATCTTATCGCATCGCATGCAGACACCACGTCCACCACACCCTCACAGCAAGTGCCCCCCACTCAAAATAAAAGAAAGAAAAATAGGTACACAACAAGCAGGTCAGCTGCTTATCAGAACAATAAAAAACAACAAGTTAAAATATGATGGTCTAAGCTAAAAGTTTACTTGCAAATAAAACTAGATGGAGCTAACAGTTAACTAGATGATTCACAAATTGAGTAAAATGTAGCAATAAAACAGTGGAATAAAACAGCAGTTAGCGGCACAAAAACCTGAGAAGGTAAAAACAAACAGATCACAAACTGATTAAAGTGCACTTAATGGTCACCGTACTCAACAATAGGGATAGGACGAATGAACGCGAAGCTCCGAAGCACCGTTCAGTTTTCCGAGCTCTACTGTTTCGATGCAGTGTACCAGAAGCTTATTTCCAAGTACAACACCACGTGACCAATGATGTTTGAAGCTTCGAATGTCACAAAATCATCTTCCAGTTCCAACCGGTCCCAACAGGTGTCTTTTTTGAAATGTCTGATTTGAAAGTGCGTGCATAAAAGGTTAATGAAGTCCGGTCATTTCGAGGGTTGTCAGTAGGAGTTTGAGACATGCATGTGAATGGAAAATAGTGAGAAGTATTTGAAAGAGCAAGTTAGTCAAGAGAGTCATAAAATAGAGCTAGTTATTTGATAGTAATCATAGAACAGTAATTTGAAAGTCATACAAGAGAATACTTTAGTGTTGGTTAGCTATTATTCGAGTCATACAAAAGTAGGTAATTTGAGAAGTAGACAAGATAGTTATTGAGAGTGTTGCTTAGGTTCTTGGAAAGGGTAATAGGATTGTGTATTAGAGAGCAATGGAGAATGTGTCTATGACAGTGTTCATTTTGTCAACAAAAATATTGACGAAAATATTTGTTGAACATCTATTTTTCAGTGGCAGTTGACGAGATGATAACGGACTGAATAGAAACAGAAAAAATGAAAAATACTTTTCATTTTGCTTGACAAAAACAAGACTAGACAAAATTATCTTTAAGTCTTATTTAACTACCATAGTTGGAAAGGAGGATTTTGGAAAGAGAGGTTCTCAGTGTTTTTTTTCATGATGCGCTTACAGATGTCATCAAAAGATTTCTGAAAGCGCATCATCCCAATATATACGCACAGGCAAAGACCGTGGTGTGGTGCCAGGAGAGTGGAGACATGGGTAGGCCTACACCCTAATTTGTTAACTGTCAAAACATTTTTGCATCTTCTGTTCTCCCCTCATTCTTACATTTCAAACTGATATTTCCATCCATGTGAATTAAACTGTGCGAACAATAATGCATGTGCATTTTCCACTGGCTTTTTACATTTCGGAAACTTCACACTTCCATATTGCCCACAAAAGTGAAACATTAATAATGTGCAGCATTGTGCACATTATTAATGTTTTGCTTTTGTGGACAATATCAATATTGTAAGCGAAACATTATGATAAGTCCCATTAGCCTTATTTAATGCGGTGATATGTTTAGGCTACGGTTAATGAGGCAATAACTTTGATTGGACTAAAATGTTACTAAAGCATGAGGGAATTTTGTTGAATAAAATAACTCACCATTTTTGTCATTTTGACAATAACTAGACAAAATCATTATTCAGATTATATGAATGTGCCTAAAACAGAAACATATTTTAATATAATATCACATGATCGATGACGTCCAAAGCTTCGTTTGGCAAAGCTTCGTTTGACCAAGAACTCAATAATACTGTGGCGCAACCGTACTATTCCAGACTGCTGATTACATGGTCATGGGTTTGATTCTTCCTGTTGCAGGTAATACAGTTTTGTTGAACGCAAAATTTCAGCCTTTCGTCCTCCAGAAATTCCTGTTTTGTTGAGGTTACCCTTTTCAATGGTCTTCATTATTAATTCATCCATACCATTTCTTCTAATACAACGCTCCAGGCTAAATACAATGTCTAAATTAAACATGTCATATTACATTTTGTCCAGCAGATGTCCCTGCTGTGCACTGTGTTGGAAAGCTTCGAGCTATGAAGTGTTTTTTCGAAACAAGCCTCAATGGTTCAGAAAGCCTTGGTTTCCCAACCCTACTCAACAAACAGGCCCTACTTTACCTGACTGCGGTTAAATATCACGCGGTCTAATGGATACCGCCTCGGTAAGGGAACACCTGTTATAGAAACAAAAATGTTTGCCCGACAAACAAAACATGCGCAAGCGCACTATGTTTGTCACAAAAAGCACGTTCAACACCCAAACTATGTAGCCAATCAGTACCTTGAAAGGGCAAGGAGCTAAGCCTTTCAACTGGAGCTGAAGGAAATCAGCAGCACAGATGCAAATGTTTTCTAGTTGCCTAGTAGCGGTACAAGAGCCTAGAATGACCAAAACAAACAAGTTTGCAGCCTTGCAGCTTAAATAAGGTGCTCAAGGATTATGCAACAAAGTCCAGTCCAGCCCTGCCTAGCCCCCTAGTGGCGAGACGGTAGCCTTATGTAATATTGCTACCTGTCACATTAGGATGGGCAGAATATTTCATTTTTGACAGCAGAAGCTTATTCCTAGCAACCCTTCCATGAATGCCATTTCGATTAATTGTTCTCATTTTTAAATGATGCACAGTGACCTGAGATCCAGCAAGAGAGGCCTGCAAATCTCCAGATGTTATGTTTGGGTTGGCATTTATCTGAATTATTATTTTTCTTGTCGCTCTTGGGGACATTTTGGAAGGGGGTTCACTCCTAGGCCGACTTGCTGTCATGTTGAATGCTCTCCGTTTGTAAATGATTTTCGTCACAGTGGACTATTGGAGCTCAAATCTTTTTGAGATGGTTGTATAACCTTCTGCAGATGTGCTCTCACTAGACTCTTCCTGATGTCCTCTGAGATCGTTACTGGGAATTGCAACTCCAGTTATATGAGTGGAGCGGAGCTCCCTAGTAGGGCTTTGCTCCTAGTGTTTCACCACGCCACATAGCGGTCAATCACTGAAAGTCAAATTGCACTACTGCTCAGCCAATCAGGGCACACCTACCTCTATATAGCGGCGCGTACAATTTACTCTGCCTCCTGAAATTTGTTCAGTGAGAAACATGGGGGCAAAAAGTCTAGGGGGCTCCGCGCCACTCAGATAACTGGAGTTACAATTCCCAGTAACTATCGTATTATGTTGTGGATCTCCGCCCCCTAGAGGGGCTTCGCTCCTAGTGGTTTATGGCGGAGCGATTGATGCCGGGATGTACACTCTATCGGGCACAATAATAACATAATGTGCCTAAAGTGGCACGCCAAGGTCAACATGACCACGTCAGAGATATAGTCAGTCTCCCACAGCTCGTAGACACCCTCATGCACAAATGCAGGGGGTGAGGACAAAAAAAATAAACAAACAAAAATATACATATGATGACCAACGGTGTACGAACGACCGGAGGCAATACATAAAAAATGGCCACACGATAGTGTCATACGTCAACACAACACATGTCCCGGTTGCGCACAACGGCATTAGCAGCAAGAGTGCTAACACTGATAAAAGCATAAGCCTAAAAAGGGAAAGAGAAATGTCACTCACTTCAAGACAATGTAACATCCATGCTCGGTCTTCGAACTCACATTAAAAGGGTAGATCAAGATGGGGATCAAACCCTGGTCTCCCACACAGCTGGCAGGGGGACTCACCACTCCACCAGCAGGGCATGACACACCAACATAACTAGAGTGAGTCCTTAATCACACACTCACCATTCATTGGACACAGTACCAAGAAACGAGTGAGCCAAAGAGAGACGAACAGCCATCAGGTAATAGTGGATGAACAGAGGTGGCAATGACCATGATGCCATTTCACAGATGTCACAGACTTTGACTCCTCCACAGAGGACAGACGAAGCCAGCACAACTCTCGTCGAATGTGCTCTGAGACCCACTGGGACAGATGCACCCAAAATCAAAGCAATGCAGTCACACAACCAGTGAAACAGATGCTGTTTGGACAGCGGGCAGTCCATGGTGGCTCCCCTGTAACACACAAACAGTTGAGGCAATGTCCTGATCTGTTTTGTGCGCTCCACATAGTGTGCCAAAATTTGCTCAGGGCACAACCTAAGTCTCCTCTTCTCCAACTCATCTGCGTGTGGAGGGGGAAAGAAGGCCTGAAGCTCCACCACTCGAGACCTATACAAGCTTGTAATGATCTTAGGAATGAACGCCAGGTTAGGGTGCAGCACCGCCCTACTCAGATCGCAATCAGGGCATAGTTGACAAAGCGTAAAGATCTCCTACGCGACAGCAGAACACAGTGCTGTCTTGAGAGACACAAACTTCAAAGAAGCCTGTAATAGGGGCTTGAGCGGTGAGTGAGAGAGCGTCGTCAGCACCTTGAGCAGCTGATAATAGCTGGATCATTTCCGGGTACCAAACCACCAGCGTCCGGAGCCACCAGCATCACGCACAATTGGTCCGCCCTCACCCATGTGATGCACACCTGAGGGGGAAAAGCGTACAGCAGGCCCTGAGGCCAGGGGTGATGCACAAATGCATCTATCCCCAACAGGGGATTGTCCTGCTCTCTCAGAGAGAACCACAGACGACAATGCCCGTTCCCTCGCAAGGCGAAAAGATCCACCTGGACCATCCCAAACCTCTCCCAGATTAGGGAAACAATGTCTGGATGTAAAGCCTCGTCACTGAGGGCCCCCCTGAAACATGAGATAGGTGCCCGCGTTCAGCGTGCCCGGAATATGCACAGCTCACAGAGAGCCCAACAACCATAGTTGATTCGCCACCTGATGGAGGGTAGCAGACCTAAACCCCCCTTAGCAATTGATGTGCGCCACCATGTTCCAGTTGTCTGAATGATTCAGAACATTTTGGGCCACGCAGGAGGGAGGGAAAGTGAGTCAGAACCACCTGAACCATCTTGAGTTCTGTTATGGTAATTCCATCGATAGGAACTCTTAAGGGGTAAGTACAGAGACAAAATTCTCTTGGCATAATTAGCAGTTTATTTGCAAATAGAGAGAAGTGTCAAAAGCATACAGAATAAATCTGTGAGGAATCTCTGAGGAAAACACAGAACAGTTAGTATTTATTACAGTTAAAAGGGGTGTGGTAAGACTGCTTATTCATTCTCTAAAGACAACATTTGTTCCTTATCCCTCCTGCCCCCACTTCCTCCTCTATCTGTCTCAGGTGTTTGCTCTCAAGGGGGTAGGGGAACATCGTAAAAGTCACTATCAGACAGCTAGCCACATTCCTGAAGAACAAAGGACAGATACTCTTATTGGTTTAGGCAGATTAACAGATGGTCAGAGGACCCAATGATCCACTGATATCATTCAGACATGTCACAAACAAAGACCAGAGTTACAAGACCAGAGTTACATAAGCAGACATTTCTAAAATGTACATTAGTTCAAGAAATTCCATAACAATTTCTTGAACTAAGCTGTGTGATGGAACTGCACATTTTAGAGTGGCCTTTTATTGTGGCCAGCCTAATTCACACCTGTGCAATACTCATGCTGTCTGATCAGCATCTCGATATGCCACACCTGTGAGGTGGATGGATTATCTCGGCAAAGGAGAAGTGCACACTAACACAGATTTAGACAGATTTGTGAACAATATTTGAGAGAAATAGGCATTTTGTGTACATAAAGTCTTAGATCTTTGAGTTCAGCTCATTATAAATGGGGGCGAAAACAAAAGTGTTGCGTTTATAATTTTGTTCAGTGTATGATTTGTCCCCCACAATATATAAATGTAAACATAACTATGTAATTTCAATAATAGTAATAAAACGCAATGAAAGCACATGTGCTGATTATAGACACTTAATAGCAGGTTTAAGTTTAAAAAAATTGCGACACCCCCGCCCTTTGATCCACTGTCCCCCATGCCGCGTTCCATTTACCTTGGAAGTTGGAACTCGGAACTGGGAATGACGTCACACCTGAGTTAACCCAAGTTGATCGCGTTCCAAAAGTCCAAGTCGGAAAACAAGATGGATGCCCCCATTAAAGCCTTTGTTGTGCTTGCCCTTTTGTAATATATACAATGTTTTTCATTGTATTTCATTGTGTAGAAAAATGTTTTGACCACTTTTTAAATCGGCCATTCCATAACCGGTAACCTAACCTGTAACCTGGACAGGCGAGTGCTCTCTCAGAATATTGTAACGTAACTATAAACGTCATTTACCTATATAATTTATAACACTAGTCTGCTAAATGGCATAGGGTGCAGCCATCTTGGATTATGAACTCGAGGCTAGTGCGGTTGCTCCGACTTTCCGAGTTGGAATTCCGACTTGAGGGGGCGTTCCAGTTGAAACTTCCGACTTAGAACTCAGAAATTTCGACCTCGGAGTACAAATGGAACGCGCCACCAGCCCTCAGCAGTGGCATATTGTGCAGGTACAGTGCATATGTGGGAATCTGACAGTCTGTCGTTGGTGGTTGACTTTCAGTAAGTAGGTCAAACAAAGGATATGTTAGACATATGTTTACTTCTACCACTCAATACAATAAAAAAACATTTCTAACCGTTACCAGCCTTAATTTTCTCTGCATTGAATTACAGGTCGCACTTTATGTTAGCTAGCGGTTAGCTGATGTTTGCGAGCAAGCTACAGTAACATCAACCAGTTTTGCATCTGTTTAAAATCGAGTCATTGAGAGAAGCTTGCAGTTTCCCAGGACCCCTCCTTCTAAGCAGCAAAGCAGGGGACTGAAGGGGCATCAGGGTCGACCTCACAAACTCGTTCTGCCCACAGCCCCCCTGCCATGAAGGAAATTTCCTCCGACGGGGGCAGGGACGGAAGAGGAATTATTCTGAGCAGAGAGAGGGCATGTTAGCAGAAACATGGGAGGAGACATCAGACATGTCATCATCATCTCTCCCTGTTTCAGCCACCATGCCCTAACCCCCGGGGGGAAGGGGGGGCAACCTGGGTCCAAAGGAGTTAAGCCCTGAAAAGGGGTTCTTCTCCCCAAGCTCATCCTCAGAGTAGTCCTCCCCTGACAAATCATCAGAGACGAGTGCCGAGGAGAGAACTGTCCCAGGAGGGACCACCTCACCAAAGTAAGAGTGACACTCTCTACTCACCGACATGGGGAGGAGCACGCAGCTCAGGCACTGAAGAGGGTCCAATAGTCTGTCCCACGCATGCTGTGGGCCCAGGCAGGATACACATGAAGTCTCCCGAAGACACCCGCACGCTCTTACCTGTTTCCACTTAATTCTTCTAGGCTTTTGGAAAAATATTTCCTGTAGTTCAGCTCATTGATGGGGCAGTTGAGGGAGAGGCACATGCAGGTAGCTAGATGCCCTCTTCCTTTCGCTCCATCTCTTCTTTTCTTTCTTACTCTCACCTTTCTTCCTATCCCCTCCTCTCCATCTATTCTTCCCTTCCTATTCCCTCCTCTCCATCTCTTCTTTACTTTCTTCCTCTCTCCCCCTTCCATTATCTCCACGTGTTTTTCCTCTCCTCATCTCTGTTACACTCTGGTCTACGCTCTCCTCTTCCATGTCCCCTGCTGGCTTTCTCCTCTGTATCATTGTCTCCCACTTTCAAGAGCGTTTCTCTTCCCTGCCTAGTAAAGTAATGCATACACTTGCAAAAAAAATACATACCATAATATTTTTAAGATGGTACTAATAATTTTCTCCTAATTAGTAAAGTTATTTAGGTTCAAGTAAATACATCATTTAATTCAGGACTTTTTTCACATAATTGAAGTTTAGATGATGCTAATATTGAGTGTTAGCAGAGGAAGTGGGAAAGAATATAGTGGACATGTGTACAACTAGGAAGAGGTGATGTTAAAACTTTATTAATACATTTTTAGAGTTCATCAGACTAGATAAAGTTACCTGACAACCCCTTTATATTCACTGCTCCCCCTTTGCCTTTTGCTGCAATTGATAAAAATATTTCAACAAACATGACTTAAGAAAAATACCATCGAAAATGGATCCATTTACTTCGCTCTTAATGTTGGATGAAGTAGCTAGCATGGCAATAAGTAGGCTACTGATTATTAGCTAGCAAAAGCTACTTTGCCTAACGTCTTTGTTTCTCAATAACTGGGGATACAATTGTGGCAGCAATATTGATCGCTACATCTAAACAAGGTGAGAATAATTTGTGTTTTAACTGAAAAGTTAGCTAATTAACGTAGCCAAGAAAACAAACATCTGGTACCTTCAATGGGCGTTCCTCTGTTGATCTTTCTATCTCCCTTCCATAGGGGCATACACTGAAATAATTTGTTTCGCGCACGGTGCTCACAGGGAGAACGACTGTTTTTTTGAATGCGGTAAGAACATCTGTGCTTCTTGTACAGCTCGTCTGCACAGAGTGTATTGGTGGCTCCGATTACTATGACAGTGCAATCTGTTTGTTTCTCAAATTGCATGCAGAAAATAGCACAACAAACTAATTTGAAAGAGGTTATACACTGACAAAGTGTTTGTCAATTGAACAAAGGTCTTATGCCCCAAGGTCTTACGCTGCTATATTATTGTGCTGGGGGAGTAGGGTCAGTTCTCCTTCTCCACTATAAATCCCTGTAGATCTAAGGAATGCATTTCTTAAATTTTCCCTGTCTCCTGCCATTTTAAACTTAGGAGGACATGAGGTCTTGGCCCACACCTCCGGAGTACCAGGCTTGAAAGACTCGTTGCTGTCTCTGTCCAAAGTCGTACTGGTTGTGTTGCAGATCAAGACGATACCTGACGATTTCAGCTGCCACTGTGCTGACACCTCCCCCCCTCCCCCGTATTGTCCCTGTCCTTGTCCATCTGGTCATACTTCCGGCCTGGACTAAGTTTAAATAGACTCTGGACTCAGCCCACATGCATTTATTAATTATTACAATTTGTACTCTTAATATGTTCACCCAGCACAGCCAGAAGAGGACTGGTCACCCCTCTGAGCTTGGGTCCTCTCTAGATTTCTTCCTAAATTTCGGCCTTCTTAGGGAGTTTTTTCTAGCCACACTACTGTTGTTTGCTCCTTGGGGTTTGAGGCCGGGTGTTTTGTAAAAGCACTTTTTGACAACTGCTGATGTAAAAAGGGCTTCATAAATAAATTTGATTGATTTATTGATTGAACAAAAAATTTTGGGAAATATTTTGCCATGGTGCGATGCCACGGCAAAATGAACGCAACGGAAACACTACAACAGACCAAACGCAAACGACAAAGGACTTCATATGTAATCAGAGGATACACCGTCTGCTGCGAAACATTCCTAGCTACATGTATATGGGTAAGTAAACATAATGTTTGCTAGCTAGCTACAGATAATTCCTTTTCAGAAAGTTGTCAAAGTCGTTTGCATTGCTAATTGTCTAGCTATGGCTACTGAAGTTACTGTTAACGTTAGCTAGATAGGTAACGACGTTAACAGCTAGCTCATATTTCCTGGTTTCCAGTTTGTTCGTTGAGTTATGCCTAGCAATTATGTTTACATAGTCCTCACAAAAGTGAGCAAGTCACTTAGTTTGTTAATACCTGAATGACCGGTCATTCATCCAGGTGTATGTAAATATGCCTAGCTATTATGTTTACATTGTCTTCAAAAAAGTGAACAAGTCACTTAGTTTGATAATTAGCTACCTGATTGACTAGTCATTCATCCAGGTGTGTGTGATTATGCCTAGCTATTATGTTTACACTGTCTTCACAAAAATGAACATGTCACTTTGTTTGATAATTAGCTACCTGATTGACCGGTCATTCATCTGATTCTGATGCGTGATGTGGACAACCCAGTCCATCAGTACAGTAAGACTGCTAAATGGCTCAGTGGCTGTCCACCTGCACTCTCAAACTATCTGAACTTACATTGCTGCTATTATTTATTATGAATCCTGCTGCTAAGCCACTTTACCTTTCACTGTACTGTTTATACAGGCCCGGCGCCAAGACAAAGTAACTGAGGGGGCTGTTAAAAATGGCGAGGGGGCTAATCTGTTTTTTGGCTATTTTTTGATACTGTAGGGTTTTTAAAACTTAAACTGGGGGGGGCAGAAAATACAACTGAGGGGGCTAAGCCCCCTCTTGCCCCCTCGTGGTGCCGGATCTGTGTTTATACCTGATGTGAAAAAAATGACCACTTCAGCACAAGGCCAGAGTTTCCCCATTTGAATACTTAAATAGCTGGGTGGGTTTAAGGCCTAAGAGGGTGTGAACTATGTTGAATGGGCATAAACAAAGACCAGTTCTCTGGCAAGTGTGAACATCTTTCAAGCCTTTCTTCTCCAAACCAGGTAGAGCAGATTATCAACATTTAAAAGCAGCATATCTTTCCCATAACTTTATCAAACAGTATTGCATTATATACCATTACAAAGCTCTGAATCTGGACCTTTTATAAAATGTAAAAAAAGCCAAACACAAAGTGTGCGATAGGACCCTGTTCCCGAATTCTCAACATTTTATTGACTCGCAGGTTGCAATAATGCAGATAAATTATTATTGAATTTGGTGATACACACATTTATATGAAAACAAAAACTGAGGTTTTGTTTAAAAAAGACTTGCAAATGACTATTCCGTTAAATTGTATCGCTCATTTGAGTTGTGTAGAGTTCTACAAAATTGTCATTTGCAAGATTTATATGCTATCCTCCAGCTCAGTGCTGCTGTAAGGTCGCAGAAGAAAGATAGACCAAACCAGCAGCATTGGAAAGACATTTGTTACTGATAATTGGACGCAGGTTGCAATCATGAATGCAGGTTGTTTTCCATGAAAATATACATGCAATGAGTTTGAATAGGAAATATAGTCATTGACAAGGCTATAAGTAATTATTTTTAATTGCAATAATAATTGTGTCCTTCACACTTTGCTTTTGTCAAAGAATCCTCCATTTGCAGAAATCACAGCCTTGCAGACCTTTGGCATTGTAATTGTCAATTTGTTGAGGTAGTCTGAAGAGAGTTCACCCTATGCTTCCTGAAGCACCTCCCACAAGTTGGATTGGCTTGATGGGCACTTCTTACGTACCATACGGTCAAATTGCTCCCACAAAAGCACAATAGGGTTGAGATCTGGTGACTGTGCTGGCCACTCCATTATAGACAGAATACCAGCTGACTGCTTCTTCCCTAAATAGTTCTTGTTTGGAGCTGTGCATTGGGTCATTGTCCTGTTGTAGGAGAAAATTGGCTTGAATAAAACGCTGTTCACAGGGTATGCCATGGCGTTGCAAAATGGTCTACGTCTTGTTAATATTCTTCTTTGTGATCCAAACACCTCACACATCTCAGGAGGCATTTTGTCCTACTCCTCTTTGCAGATCTTCTCCAAGTCATTAAGGTTTTGAGGCTGACGTTTGGCAACTCGAACCTTCAGCTCCCTCCACAGACTTTCTATGGGATTAAGGTCTGGAGACTGGCTAGGCCATTACAGGACCTTAATGTGCTTCTTCTTGAGCCACCCCTTTGTTGCCTTGGCCATGTGTTTTGGGTCATTGTCATGCTGGAATACCCATTCACGACCCATTTTCAATGCCCTGGCTGAGGGAAGGAGGTTCTCACCCAAGATTTGACGGTACATGGCCCCGTCCATCGTCCTTTGATGTGGTGAAATTGTCCTGTCCCCTTAGCAGAAAAACACCCCCAAACCATAATGATTCCACCTCCATGTTTGATGGTGGGGATGGTGTTCTTGGGGTCATAGGCAGCATTCCTCCTCCTCCAAACACGGCGAGCTGAGTTGATGCCAAAGAGCTCGATTTTGGTCTCATCTGACCACAACACTTTCACCCAGTTCTCCTCTGAATCATTCAGATGTTCCTTGGCAAACTTCAGACGGGCCTGTACATGTGCTTTCTTGGGCAGGGGGACATTGCGGGCGCTGCAGGATTTCAGTCCTTCATGGCGTAGTGTGTTACCAATTGTTTTCTGGGTGACTATGGTCCCAGCTGCTTGAGATCATTGCTACACGGGAGGATCATTGATCCTCCCGTGTAGTTCTGGGCTGATTCCTCACCATTCTCATGATCATTGCAACTCCACGAGGTGAGATCTTGCATGGAGCCCCAGACCGAGGGAGATTGACAGTTCTTTTGTGTTTCTTCCATTTGCGAATAATCGCACCAACTGTTGTCACCTTCTCACCAAGCTGCTTGGCGATGGTCTTGTAGCCCATTCCAGCCTTGTGTAG